>KZ654579.1:0-14917 GCA_001010745.2 Gerris buenoi
TTTTTTTTGCCCTCCCCCCGGAAAATTTTGAAAATATTACCTCTCAAAAGCATTCCTGATATGAAAATTGGTGGTGAGTTGGCAAAAAAGTAAATCAAGGGGGGGGGGTCGTATTTTCCATTTTTTTCTCTTTTCCTGAGAGCCAGGGGGAGGGGGCTGTGGCCCTCCCCCCCTGCCCATAGGTATGGGCGCCCATGCCCAGGACGAGTTCGTTGGACAACGTTATCCGTTCAAGCGTTCACGCGCAACGCTTGCGTAAACGTTATCTTCAAATTTAAAATTGGAATTTTCGGTCGGGAAAAAAATCAAACCTTATCTATTCAATGAGACGAACATTTTTTTTCATATACAAATTTTTAGTAAAACCTACAGCGACACCTCTATGAAGTGTTAGATCGCTAAAAACTGTTAATTGTTCTTACACAAAAAACAATCTAACAATAAAGTAATAAAACGTTAATGTTAATATAACAATAAAGTACATGATAGGATGCGAGGAAGCTATGTGCCTCACTAATTGGCAGTGTATTTTTGTTGCAAAACTATAATCAATATTAGCTGTTTGTACGATGTAGTTTATACAGAGTTCTCTCTTCCAGAGTTCCTCACGTATTGACACGGCAACACTTCATGGAAGTCATGTGTGGGATTTCCACACCGTTACTTTATTTACCTGAATAAAAGTATCAAATTAGCAGAATTTAAAGAGGGCGGAAGTTCTTTTGAAGATGTAGTAGTGAATAAATGTATGTTAGTGCGCATGCGGAAGAGAAACAAATGGACACAGAAGTTTTAAACCTATATGGGAACAACAGAGGGCTCATTATGATAAACCATCCAAATTTCATTAAAATTTGACGAGTGTGGTGTATGTAGGTTAGCAAAAATTGAATAACAGACCTACAAAAAGGCACAGCACTAAAAATGTCTAAGATGTCTGAAACGGAATTCTGTCAATAAATTTCTGAAATAAATATTTTTAGTTCTTTACAACGATCATATAGCTTTCGTTACCTTTGGTATGCTTGGAAGCAAAATGTTTGGAAAAATAAATTTAACATAATAAATTTAAAAGCGATAGCAGATGGAAGTGGTCATTACTGACTTCAAATTTAACTATTCCCAGTTAAATACCTTGGTGCCATAAGGGGAAGAGCCATAGCCTATATTATTGATAAGAAATATCGAAATATCCGTTGTAAGGAGGTTAAGGAGTGGTTGGAGATTGAAGTAGCAGGATAAAGTAAGGTGTAAGGTACAACTATTTGTATCTGCTGGTATAAAATGGTGGCCAGAAACAAAATTTTGTTTAAAGTATGATTTAAATTGTTATGTAGGATGAAGTGAAACTGAGACATAAGTAAAGGAATATGTGAAGACTGTTGTTTATTTCTTTTTTTAGAACATTAGAATGAAATTTATATTTAAAAGTAATAAAGATTTTAAGTGACCAAACTGTAAAAAATCTACAAATTTACAAACATGCTTAATTCATGATAAAGCATGACAAATTTTGTCGCTATAAGTTTGTAAAATTTATCACAATTCAGCATGAATTTGGCTGGAATCCTTTTTCTAGGATGAGTTATGATTTTAATCCTATGAAAATAATTCAACCCTTCAATTGGTCATTGGTGCTTGGTAGTTGCTAAGTACTATACTATGGTTTTTAAAGAATGAGTGTTAGGATTTAATCTGTAAATACAGAGTATTGAGTATATACGGGCTATTCTATAGCTGTTGACCTTGGCCGCCCTTCCGCAAAGAAACCGTTGGATAATAATATAATATTACATCAGCCTACACCTTGGGCTAAAGATATAACACTGGAGAGATGTACTGTAAACGGTTGAACCGAAAACTATAACGCCGAAATTTTTATTAATCCTATGGGTAGTGGGTATGACCTTAGAGCAAAGTCCACTAACGTGGTGCCGCCACCGTCCACCGTCTTGACAATTTTGTAGACCTTTCCGTATAAAAGTATATGATTGCAGGTTTCTTCAGTTAATAAATATTTTTGTTAACTCATTAATCGCGCTCTCAGCCTAACTTCTCTCTATCTATACATTATAAAACTGAAACTTTTTTCAATGATGTCATAAATGATGCCATTCAAACGAAATTTAACTCCAGATTACGATAGCCTTGCCATAGCAACAGCATTTATGTATTTTATTGCTTCTCAGCTTACCAAATGTAACGATAGCACAGTGATCATACTAAAGAACAAAATTTTTGTCTTCGAATTCCTAGATAGCAATCCGTTTCACCTATTAAGCCTGTCGCTTATAACATTTTTGCTAACCGCCATATTTTAAAAACCAATCGCCCAATTTTAATGCAATTTGGAGGGTATTTATGACTATATGACATACCCTACAAGCGACAAGTCCACCTCGCAAATTAATTTCATTTTGCTCGAATTTGATATTGCATAAAAAAATTGTGACCTCTCTGAGAACCGATCCAAATCTAATGGGACAATTTATCCATATCCAATAATAGGATGCGAGGAAGGTATGTGCCTCAATAATTGAAATAATATATTTTTGTTGTCTTTCCAAATACTATAATTAATCATTTTACAATCTGTAAGTCAACGAGTTTTTTTGTTAATTACATCACAGTGTGACAAATTTAAAAATCCACTTTTTTTGTGGTATACTGAGACTGGTTTTAGATTGAGTATAGACCAGAAGCCCCTTTAACTTATTTTTATTATAAAATCCACCCCTGCACCCTGCACCTTTCGCTCTTTCTATTACTTGCCTTGTGGTTATTCGGGGATAAATGGAGTAGATACGATAAAATAATAATATTTAAAAATAGGTATTTGCGCCATATATAACTCTCAATTATTTTATTTTCCATTGATGCTACCTGTCTATTATTAAATTTCCCTAAACATATTAAACTGACACAGTCTAGAATAATACTATATATAGAAGGAGCATAGAATCAAAACAACAATCAATTACTGATAAGGGACTGAAGCCAACTTTCGCCGAGGGGTTATGTCCCTTAGACCAGGGGACCAACAAAACAACACTCTTTTTTTCCATTTAAGCTGGAGAAGGTTGGCCACGCTTTAGTAACTATTCAAAGCCCGCTCACAAACGTCAATAAAACAAGCCTTGCCATTGGTTATTGTTTACGTTTCACTCTGACGTCATTTTTTTCAACTCGCCCGTCATGATATAATAAACATTATTTTTAGCATATTTCAAACTAAAATAAGATAAAACACAAAAAAATTACAATAAACTAAACTGACTATCAATAATTATAATTAAATAAAAAATTAAATTATATAACCGAAGGCAAATAATTTTAGAGTTATGACGTCACAAATTACAAAAATGAATTTTTAGAACGCGGATAAGGATCACAACCAAAGTTGGTTTCAATGTTATCAGTGACACTCCTTCTATATATAGTACTATTCTAAGGACACAGTGCTCCCCTCTTTGACAGAATTTTTTGTAGAGTGGACAATTGTAAAAAAATCAGACCGATTAACCGAAAAAAAAAAACTTTCTCATGTTCATTTTGATATTGATTCTGTATTTAAAGCCCATATTTCTAATTTAATTGATTTATTTTTAAACATATTTAAACACTAACAAGTTGTTTACATTTCATTTTGTTTTCGTAGTTAATAAAATCAGATTTATCTTTATCAGTATCTCGGAAGCTTGATTTTCCCGGGAAACAACTTTTATGGTTATAAACCGGTCTAGTGTTTTTGACTCCAAGCGTCTGCAGTGACGGCAGACGGCAGAAATTAATATACATATTCTTTAGGATATATTTTTAAAAACCTCTTTTTACTGGTCTTATATTACTTTGCTTTGTAAGTTTCATCGCTCATTTCCGTTTCCCCAATTTTGAACCACTTACCGTCATTCAATCTTTCACAAATTTTGCCCATAGATACAACTAAGGTGAAGAATATAGAAAAAAAGTTAAAAAATAAGACCAGTTTTGAAAAATGGTATTTTTATATTAATTATTTTTTTCTCAAAACTCAAAAGACTCAAAAGAGAAAATCCTAAAATGGAATTTTTGCTCAAACGCCATATTTCTCTTTACATGTACTACGTATGAGAAAGAAAAAGTAAAAATAAATAATAATAAGTGGTGAGTCAACTGAAGTCCTTGGCAATGAATCTAAAAGAAAGCTTATCCGTCACAGAGCTCCCTGGACGACCTTTACAATCAACCTACTACTTCTAGAACTGAATCGCTTCAAACTTCCAATATTATAATAATTATGACTGGACTGGACTTCAAACAAGTACGTAGATTAACCAACTATAGTAGGCAGATATAGAAAGCAATATTATTTAGAATATATTAAATACAGACTATAATAGCAATTTAATGCGTTTCAGAAAAAAAAACTAAAATAGAATGTTAAAATATTCTACTTAAAACACTTTTAATAATTAAATATTATATGTAGGTAGTTTTTCTTTCATTAAATAAAGAAATAACGTTGGTTATTTATTAAATACAAACTAAGATCACGTGACTGGAATAACAGCAACTACAATATCCTTGGCCAGTTACATTCTCCTTGATTAACGTATGCAACTAAAATTATTTTCGAAATGAGCTCCTCTTCCTTTTCACGATTCATGAGATCACAAAGCAGAAAATCTTATATTTTGATCGATGAGTTCCTTGTTGAATAAATTTTACTTATATGATCTTGGTATAGTACGACATATGTTTTATCAAATTAAAGCTAATCAAATAAGGTAGTTTTTGAGCTAATTTTTGATTATAAGAAAAAGGTAGTTATGAAAGATCAATATTGTGCCCATATTTTTAAAGAATACAATTTTTGATTTTAAAGCTTCTAACTTCTTGTTAAATAGAGCTGCAGTGATTTTAAAATAAATTTGATATACCCTTTAAAATAGTACTTACTTAATTTTTATGGCTTAAATTGAAAAAAATATAAGTAATTTTTTTTTTTTGAAGTGGTAGCACTTCATAGCAGTGCCGATGTTGGTTACCCTAAACAAATTTAATTTAAAAAAATATTTTTCTCAAATATCTTAAAAAAAGAAGAAGAAGAGATATGAAAGATTGCAAAAGCTAAAAAAATAAAATCGCAGAAAAAGGAAATTTTAAGAGTAAAGTGAAAATATCAGACAGAAACTTTATTTATAATTATAAAAAATAAATATATCATGCAAATAAATAATATATATAAACTTGTTTAACGAAATAAATAAAAACAAAATTCGAAATAATTGTATTTTATTATGTCCGATATTAACCCTCCAATATTTGGTATAGGTAAAAATGAAGGCCTTTGTAAATTACATCAGAAAGGAGGAAAAACATTTCCTAGAGATTATTGCTGTTATGGGTGCTTGTACAACATATTTAAGTATCCTTTGGTACATAGTATGACCAAATTAATTCATTAACAAATCCAAAAAATTTAGAAAAGCTTAAGTGTCCGATACTACCCGACCTTCCCCTAAGTACTTGAGGCGATAATCGCCGGTTTCTGTACGTGTACGATTAAGTTTAAATATTAAGTGTAATAGTTGCATATTCTTTTTCTACACTTCAAGACCTTTAAATTGAATAACATGCCATGGTAACTAAAAACTTTTTTTAGCCACCCGCTATATTGGCCGCCATCTTGAAAATATTACGTGTGTTATTTTAATAATTGCATATTCTTTTTCTACACTTCAAGACCTTTAATTTGATGTATAATATGCCATGGTAGCTAAAAACTTTTTTTAATCACCCGCCATATTGGCAGGGCTGCCATCTTGAAAATATTAAGTGTAAAAACTCCAAAATTTGCCCAGTTGTCTAAAATGCCAAGATGTACCTGTATGCCAAATTTCATGTTTCTAGCTCTAGTAGTTTATGAGTTGAAACAAGCCAACGGACAAACGAAACCAACGGCCAGAAGGACAGACGGACAGACAGAGCCGTTATATAAGGTTTCTTTTTGTACTTTGTACAGAAACCTAACAAACAAATAATTGAGTAGTTTTGAAACTAGTAAGTATCATTAAAAACCTTCTTTTACACTTAAAATACATAACTACAAATCCAATACAATACTAAACTATTAATACTATTACTAAATACAATACTATTAACTTCATTAAAATACATAATATAACATAAAACATAATATAATAGTCAGAGTGCCCATAGGCAAAAAAGTAACTTATACATACTCTTTCCAAACCTTTTTGTATGTCTTGTTTAGGCCAAGTCTGACACCGTTTTCCAAGTCCGACACCGTTTGAACCCTAAAATTTTGACGTGTCAGACTGGAAAATCGGAAAATGTTCTGCGTCAGACAATATTAAAATATTGATTTATAGGGTTCAAATAATGTATCTTGAGAAAATCAGCTGGTTATTAATCATTAATTAATATTAGTTCATATTAATTTATATTCATTATTATTAATTAATAACTGGCTGATCTCAAGATACATTATTTGAACCCTATAAATCAATATTTTAATATTGTCTGACGCCGAACTTTTTCCGATTTTCCAGTCTGACGCGTCAAAATTTTAGGGTTCAAATAAAAAAAAACGCCCCAAAACTAAATAAAGTCACAGAGGAAAACGGTGTCAGATTTGGCCTAAACAAGCCGTACAAAAAGGTTTGGAAAGAGTATGTATAAGTGATTTTTTTGCCTATCGGCACCCTGACTATAAATATTGTCATGCTAAAATAGTGAGATTAAGAGAAAACAAATCAAAATAATTAAAAAGTTGCTTTAGTAGTAAAAAAAGGTTAATATTTAGTATGTCGCCATGATTTGTCTGTCAGTTTCTCTCCTATAAATTAACATTGCCTATATTGAATAAGATAAAAAAATCTAAGTAAGTAAGTGAAACCCTAAAATTCAAACTTCCATACTCATGACACATTAGGAATAAATTTATGTTCTTGACAATCAGTGATGAACTTAGCATCTGGGCCCCTTTGAACAAATAAAGAGGGGGGTCCGGGGGTACTCCCCAGGAAATTTTTTTAAAATTTAAGTGCAAAAAGACGAGTTTTAAGAATTTCAGAGGGCAAGTATGTCCTAACAGGAAAAGATGTTTGGTGCAGTGACGAATTTCAAATGCCTATGTACTGTTAGTTAAGTTTTGTATTTGTGTCTGTTTAATTTCCGTGTCGTGAACCAACTTTGCCTCCCAAATTTAGCTAGGACATTAGGGGCCCTCGCCAAAAAAAAAAAAAAAACATTTGCGTTCAGATCTGAATNCATTTGTGTCTGTTTAATTTCCGTGTTAGAGACAATATGATAAAACCAAATTTAGCTTACAAATTAGGGGCCCTCGCCAAAAAAAAAAAAAACAAGAAAAAAATAAAAAAAAACATTTGCGTTCAGAACTGAATAGGGTCCACTTATAATAGTATAGTAGTATAATTTCATGTTAGAATTGGGTTTATTTGGGGGCCCCTTGTCACCAGAGTCCAACCACAATTCGGTCCCATAGTTATGCCACTAATTTCAATATCCATCTTGTATTTTTTGGATGTAAAAAACCAGGGTCGCCCCCGGAGGTCCGGGCCCCCTGGAGACCCGGGTCCTGGGCATTTGCCCCCCTTGCCTCCCCCTGTCGGCGGCCCTGACAATAAACATAAAAGAGCAGTTACGTGAATAGAGAATATGAAAGAAGGAATGAAGTGAAGTTATAGATTAAAGAAAGGGACTACTATGATAGGCTGACCTTTTTGAGAGGGGGTCTGGAACTAGGCTTTTTTATGGGGATATCATTCCTTTTTGCTGGCTTGAGCCTTCAGCATCGTGGGCGTCGCCTTGGTTTTGTACGAGGCGCTCAAGGGACCAAGTCCACTATATTTGTCCCATTTGTATTTGGTATATATATATATATATATATATGCCAAATTTTTTAAAAAATAAACCAATGCCCTAATGTAAAAATTGAGGCCTTTCAAATAATATCCAACATAAAGACAGTCTTTAAGAAAAGTGTCACGTGACACGGCACAAGGGAAAAAGTTTAATCTCATTATATTTTCTCAGCAAATAGGATGAATATATAAAATTATAATTAATACTTGATTTGAATAGCATTAATGTGAGATATAAGCCATCCAATCAGATACACCATCGGTCAATAATTACGGACGCAATGAGAATCGAATCTAGCTCTAGCTAAGATACAACCGATGCAGGGATGGAAAAAAGTCATAGAATCAAACTAGTAAATCTTAGCTGCTTGTCAAATCAATTTATCGATACGACTTTCCCTTAATAGCTATTCTGGAAGTCACTTATAATTTTGATGATGAGTCAGAGAGTTAGACAATTGAGTATAACAAAAATGTAAACCCTCCATTTGAAAAGACTTAAATATTAAGGGATGTATTATTACAGTATTCTATAATACTAAGGCTTAATCAATGTTTTAAGGAAGAAGAGATACGTGGGTGATTGCAGCAACTTAACACATTAAGGCAGCACATAGCTTCCTTGCATATATAATATATATAGGTATATGTATTGATGATTATATTATTGTATTATTAGTTTAATTTCCACTTCTTTTAGAAAAATCTGTCAAAATTATTTTGTTTTTGTACGAGAGCAAAAATATTTAAATT
Organism: Gerris buenoi; assembly: GCA_001010745.2. Taxonomy (NCBI): domain Eukaryota; kingdom Metazoa; phylum Arthropoda; class Insecta; order Hemiptera; family Gerridae; genus Gerris; species Gerris buenoi. Next base: position 8,643 of record KZ654579.1, read on the forward strand.
GGTTAAAAAAGGTTTAAATTTTATTTCGACAAACAATCTAATTTATTTTCCTCTGAGAACTTTTAAAGATATATAGCGGTTCGCAAAAATGTTGAAAGGCAGACAGCCAGGGGACCAAATATGTTCCCAGGTTTCTGAAACGTATTTCTGTCTATGAGTTATCGATCTGAGACTCTTCAGGAAAATCACAATGCTTCCGTAACCCTAGGTAATCTCAGAAATAAAAAGTTTTATTTCATTCCACGGCATTTGGTAAAAAGTTTACTCTGATTATCTCAGCAAAACAAAATGATAAAAGAACATCAGAAAAGTATGAGATTTAAACACTCTAATCAGAAGTTAAATCGGTAAACTACTTCGGACGCCATTATAAGAGCTCAATACCAAAAAATTAAATAAAAAAATCCCGTCAAGTACTTGCCAGCAAGTTACTAAAAGGGTTTCTTCGGTCATAAAAATTAATTATATTTATATATTTTTTTTAAACAAAAACATCTATTGTTAACTTTTAAAAATCAAGATGTGCATATATTATTATTATTCTTTACTATCTTCGGTATGCGCTTATTGAATTCTTTTAGGGGTAAAATAGCCGCCAATTTGGAAACAAAATATATTTTTGTGAACCAAATTTCAATACCTTTCAAATGATACCCAACTTCGATTTTTCAAATCACAAAAATTTTGGGGCCCCCTAGTTACGCCCCCCTAAAAATTCTAAAATTTTACTTTTTTTAAATCAACTCCTGGAAATTTTATTGGACTACAGAGATTTATATTTATGTATTTTTGCCTTATTTTAGGACCTATTCTAATGGGGTAGTGCAGGGGGGGTAAATTTTGGGTTTGTTTGAATTTTTTGGGGGGTAAAATGGCCGCCATTTTGAAAATGCGATACATATTTGTAATCTACATTTCAATACCTTTGAAATGATACCCAACTTGAAAATTACAAAAAATGTAAAATATTGCGCGGTGATCGCAATTGATCGCAGATCGCAGAAATTTGGTGTGTTAAAGTTCGCAATAGGTTTTCTGTTTTTGGGCAAAAAAGTTTAACTTATATACCAAATTTCAAGTCAATAGCGTCAGTAGGTTGGGAGATATACTCCAAGTTGCGACGGACGGACGGACGAACTACCAAAAGCATAAGGGTTTCTAGGACGACCTCGAAACCCTAAAAATAAAATTTATCTAATTTGGATGTATCCTATGATACAACCGAAGGAGGTACGACAAAACTTCATTGGATTAAAGTTTTAGATCTTTTAAAAACAGCCACAGCTGTCAGTTGGAAAATCTGTTTTTCGATAAGAATTACCGTTTAGCCCCAAAAAATTAAAATCGCTTAGTAAGGTTTTGTCTTACATTATTATCTCATAAAAAATCCTTTATAACCGTCTAAGTTAGAGGGTTATAAAGGATTGCTTCTGTATACGGCATCTTGCCCTGTCTATGGCATGCATACTTGTAACTGTCATTTCTGTTGTCAACGTGGCCTGAGAAGAATAATTGTTACAATTTGTAAGTTTATTTTTTTGTGGTTTTAATCTATAATTATTGATGATTTTTTAAGATAAACACATCATGTACACTCACAACTATATTCATAAATATAATATACACACCACATATACACCATATATATATAGAGTATTAATAGTGTATAATGCTTTCAGGTTAATTTTATGCCTCTTCTTTCTTAGTAAAGTTCTGAACATCTGTTTTTACCTTTATGCTTCTATTATGCTTACTTCGATCCAATCCAATATATGTTTTCCTAATGATAAAGCTATAATTATTTTATGATTTTTTTGTCTTCACACATAATCTTTGAAAATACTTCAAACGGAGTAATATTTTTAAAAATTTGATTCTAATGATTATAAATATAGTCTACAAATTAGTTTGGCATAGCTTATATACTTTAAAGATTTTATGCTTTTACAACCAACTATTGTCTAATTTATTTAGTTTTCCCCCGTTTTTTTAATCTCTCACAATTGTTTTAATCCCACGTTCATTTCAGCATACAATTAATATAGCAATATATTAAGAGTGACCCTACTGCAAAATCAAAATAACTTAATTGTTAAGTGGTTTAAATATTAGTACTTAATTCAGTTACGTTATCGTCGTTATCACTTTTATATTTTATGTAAATAGCCATTAGAAGGTACACGTATAGTTATAGAGGAATAGGACGCGGAATAGCGGTTCGAAGAACTTAGTTTGGACAAGGTCGCTATAGGGAGTGTCTTGTCCGTCTGTTAGTATATAAAGCTGAACTTGAATTTAACAAGCCAGTTTATTCTCATACCGAAGAAAACTAATCAACAATCAAACATGAAGGCTTTTGTGAGTACTTTACATGGTCATTCCCTTATTAACTTCATAATATATATTTTAGGTTTTTTACTTCTTGTTTCCAAAATGGATATGTAAACATAAATTATTGAAAGGAGAACAATTTTTATTCATTTTCTTTTCCATATTTTATTAGATTTTCATTAGTCATTATTTTATATAACTGCAACTATTAAGTTTACAAAGAGTTACATTTATAAAAAAAAACTTATGATGAAGCAAAGTATAGATATAGATAAATCGGTCTGTGGCGAATGTTATTTGTTGTTATTTTACGATAAAATGATCTACATGATCTTAGAGTTTAATTTACCAAGTCAAAAGAAAATGTATATTTATAAAATTATGAAACTCTCATTCACTTCTAATTTTATTAATATTTATTGCAAAATAATGGACACCATTGTAAAACTTGTCTGGATTAGCTGAATTCTATTGCGGTAGATAAATTCTTTTTAATTCACTATTATTGGATGATAAATTTCTTGGGGTTTTTCTAAAAACAATTCTAGGGGTTTTCATTTATGTGGTTGTTTTTTCATCAAAACCCCAAGGCCGTTCAAGGAATATATAATGTTGTTTAGATTATACTCACATTGCTCCTTACTTTTGATTTTTATTAGTAAGTTATTATTATTATCACAAATTTAGTAATTTAATTTTTATTTACAACGCTAAACGTTTCATCGTCAATTATTTTAATCAGTGTAAAAGTTTGCTGTTATATTAGCAAAATATACAATCTTTGTTTCTAATTGATTTATAACATGTTTAGGTTGCTGTACTTCTCTTGGTTAGCGCCTGCAGTGCCGGTCACGTCGGCCTCGGCCTTTCTCACGGAATCGCTCCTGTACTTACCTCTAAGGTTCAGGTAGCTCCCACTCAGGTCAACGTAGTTAGGCAGCCTATTACCGTAACCCAACAAGAGCTTGTCTATAGGGATGTTCCCGTACCCGTCAGAGCCGTTGTTAACACCGCTCCCGTTGTAGCTCCAGCCCCAGCTGTCATCGCCGCCCCTGCTATTGCCACTAGCTACGCTGCCGCCCCCGCCCTCGCCACCGGTATCGTCGGTGCTCCTCTCGCCGCTCCCGCTATCGGTCTCGCCGGTAATGGACTCATCGCCTCTGGTCTTGCCGGTCACGGACTCGTCGCTCCTGGTCTTGCTGGTCACGGACTCTATGCTCCTGGTCTTGCCGGTCACGGAATCTACGCTCCTGGTCTTGCCGGTCATGGACTCATCGCTCCTGGTCTTGCCCTCCACTAAATATGTTCCTTTTTAAATAAATATTATTTATTTAATTTATAAACAATGTTTCTAAAATGATTTACCTATAAATTAAATAACATTCAATTCTTCCTAACTAAATACTTAAATTTAAACATAGTTCTACAAACTTAGTGCGTAGGCTTCCGTGGGTAGACTCATAATAAACCGCTTGGTTTTCTGGTGAAATCCGGGTCACGAATGGGACGAAGTACGTCGTTTCAGTATATTTGTCCGACGTTCCAGTATGTCTAGTTGTTGCTTCAAATAAACATAACGATGCACCACACCCCTGAAGATGCTTCCAGTAGTGGAAGCGAAACGTCGGACTTCGTCCCCTTCGTGACTCGGATTTCGCCGGAAAACCAAGCTGTTAATTAATAGTTCTAATACATTTTTATGAAATATCTAGCTATATGTAGCTGATCGCCCGTGATTATGCTCAATAGACCTACAATACAGCCTATATTCTATACGTTCTGCAAAATTGAAAATTTCTTTTTAGGTCGAAAGACATTGTTGAAGATCTCTTACCTATATAAGATCAAACGTAATTAAGTTGTAATCAGCACCCAGCGCTAATACTTGACCCAAGAAAGATAAAATAAACTCAATATTTCATGTTAAAAAAAAGTGTACCATAAGAGTTGTTATCTTTGTATACATATAAAACTAACTGACTAATTCACTTAAAGACAATCAACGCAAGTAATGCTTAAAAACAAACAAATATTTATTAAAAAAATTGGTACCACGGATTCCACGCTGGTAATTAAAATTTCTGTAAAAATGCACGCGTTATTGTATGCATACATATACGCATTAAAAATGCATACATTAACACTCATATGCATGTTACAGTAAATACCGATGTGCGTACATATCCTATGCAAAAACGTAGCATAATTCTACTGCTATTCTTGATCAGACAGAACAGGTTTATTAAAGAAATAGTTTTTTCTATAAACAAATTTTTAAAACCTATTGACCTTCCTTAGCTAGAAAAATTATGTGGATGAAGACGTCAGATGCACTAGCGTCGGGTAGGCGACGTGTGGTATATAATAGTACTGTCCTGCCCTGTCTGCGGTACATGGTCAAAAGTGTGGGAAATAATAAATTGGTAGCAGTATAAACTATATGATTTTGGAAGAATTGCTTTTATAAAATTTAATTTTTATTTTAATTGATATAAAAAAACAAATATTGAAAAGTTTTAATGTATAAATTATATTCTTCATAAAACTTGAAGATGTTGCGGATAAAATTTCTCTGGTATAATTGTTCTCGATTTATTTCAAGCAAAATTATGAGCAAAGTTTTCTTGGTAGAAATGTTTGCATGTTAGCTTTACAACCAATCATTTGTTGTATTGATGTTGGTTGGAGGGTAGGTATCTATTTTGAAATCTAAGAAGTCTTTGATAGCACGAGTAATTTAGGGGAACGAATCCGCATTATTCTCAATGTCACGGCTGGGAAGAAGGCTACGAAGAAGTATCGATTTGTTTTTACGACGAGCTTTTCATCTAGAAGTTTCTATGAAGCAAAGATAGGTTTCTATAGCAAGGCCCAAATAACAATCAAACAAGTTTCAAATAGTGAGTACATCACAGCATTCTAGAATCCTGGAAGCCACTGCGTATCATAGTAACTCCGGATGTGTCGAAACAACGATAGTTACTACAACCCTTCAACTTACATCCCGCCTCATCTAAGGCCACCTGGTAAATATAGAATATTTATAATGTCCACATTATATTATTTAAATAATCTGTACATGCATAACTTTTCCACAAATAAAATGAGAATAATAGTTTTGATAAAACCAGAATACATCCCTCATATAAATTACCTATTATTTTTGGATAATATTGTATATATCTATAATTATTAATTACCTAGTAAAAATAACGTAATCAATGATTTTGATTAATAACTAATACATTTTAAATTTTACATGGGTTTATTATAAATTGTTTACTTTTAACTTCCCTCACCTTCTCCGAAGGGAATATAAGGAAATATTGTATTCACCAAAAAATCTAAAACCGAGATTTCAACAGAATTATCCGTCGGTGACTGTCAGTCGTCAGTTTGTCTGTATCAAGCATAACTCCTACAGTTTTTCAGCTAACTGCTGAACTGTTTGAAGGCTCATAAAAATAATCAAAACCAAACAAAGTGCTCAGATACAATTGTATTACAAACGAGTTTTATAAAAATTCTCACCAGAACATTTAAACAACATTTAAGATATTTATAATGTGTATAATAATTTTTTTATCTGGTGAGTTACCCGAATCCTTCAGCTGCTCTATTATAGTTTTCCCTGTATAAAAAAGGTAATATTCGTGTTGCGTCCAATTATTGAGGAATTTGGTATTTAATCACCATTTCCAAGATATACAGGGTGGTCCAAAAGTCTCCCCCCCCCCTTCTTAACTTTTGAACGGTTTGAGATAAATTAATGAAACTTGGGGGATCTCTACCATGCAAAGGGAAGTTTGTTTTCATGCTATTACCCACTCGGGGCAACCACCCACTTTGCCCCCAGGTCACCTAACTTCAAAATTTTGACTTGTAGTGTATATTTTTGATAGCAGATTTAGATTCTACGGCAAAAAATAAGAATATTTTACTTC
>JHBY02108135.1:0-23456 GCA_001010745.2 Gerris buenoi
ATGGTGGCACGGTCCATCGTGGATCCATCGTCCAGTTGATGAATGGCCTTCCACTAACAACAATGCTCCACTAGATGAACTACCAGAACTTAAAGCTACTGCATCCTCTCTCGTCTCAACATATATGCCTTCAGGGACTTACAGTGACCTAGTATCTATCACGGAGAAATTCAGTTCTTACACTAAGCTTATACGCGTTGTCGCGCATATTCTGAGATTTGCTTATAACTCAAACATCAGCAAAGAGCGACGGAGGACTGGAGCGATAACATCTGAGGAGTTTAGTGAAGCTAATTTAACTATCATCCGTGGCTTACAAAATCATTACTATCCAGAGGCCTTTGCTAAAAACCGTAAATGGTCAGCACTACTAAACTCGCTGAGAACATTCATTGATGTTCAGGGTGGGCGAAAGGATTCGTAAATCAGGGCTCCCATACGAACAGAAACACCCTCTCTTACTCCTCGACGCTCCCATTTTACCAATATCTTAATTGATTTTTATCATAAGAACAATCTCCATGTTGGACCTTCTGCATTACAAGCCATCATAAACCAAAACTATTAGATACCTTCGTCCAAGAATCTTTTAAAACAAAGGAATCGGTTGTGTATAACTAGCATTCGTTTTTCTAAACGACATTTTACTCCTCATATGGGAGAACTACCTGCGATCAGATTCACTGAAGTAAGACCATTTTATGTCACAGGAGTGGACTTCGCTGGGCTCTTTCTAGTGAAAGAAACTTCACGGAGGAATTCACCCACTTCTAAGGCCTATCTGAGTATTTTTGTGTGCCTTTCCACTAAAGCTCTCTTCCTTGAACTGGTCCAACAGAGGCATTCATTGATGCATTAGAGATCTTCATTTCACGTCGTGTATCACCATCTTTAATCATTTCGGATCGAGGAACCAACTTCGTCGTGACATCAAACTACTTAAAGGAGATAGAGGTTTGGATCAACCAAGACAAAACTCAGTCAGACCTCTTGACTTTCGGAGCTAATTGTGGCAATAAATGGAAGTTCCAACCTCCATTAAGTCCACATTTTGGTGGTTTGTATGAAGCAGGCGTCAAATCTCTGCTAGTAAAAACTGTAGGAGCTCAACCTTACCAGGTATCGCTACGGACAATCTTTGCCAAAATTGAGACGGTGCTCAACTCGAGACCCCTTTACCCTACATCATCTGATCCTACCGATCTTCAGCCGTTAACCCCAGCACACTTCCTCATTTGTGGAACACTTACTCCTCCCATTGAAGATCTCAGCCACATACCATCTAATTGTCTGTCCCATTGGCAGCAACTCCGAGAACGCGTCCAGACATTCTGGAAAAGATGGCGTTCCGATTATTTACTTACCCTCCAACGAAGAAATAAGTGGATTAAAGATGGAGAATCTATAAATGTCGGCGAAATGGTACTTGTTTCTGATACCAACCATTTGCCATTGGATTGTTGAAATCTACCCTGGTGATGATGGAGTGGTTAGGGTTGTAACATTGAGAACTGCCACTGGAACTTATAAACGACCTGTAGTAAAACTCATCCCACTCCGCCATATTACCAACAATACTTCTGCATCCACTTCAATGAACTTTGGCCAAGGAAAGCCTATCTAAAATTTGGTGGGCGGTATGTTCATGCCATTAGTAGTTTTTAATTTTTCTTAGAAGTTTTATTTTCATTTAAATTTTACATTTAAATCAAATTATAATTATTATTAACTACGGGAAACAGTCAGAGAAAAACAAGCTCCAGCGCCGCGGGAGCTTGTTTTTCTCTGTCTGTTTCCCGTAGTTAATAATAATTATAATTTGATTTAAATTAAAATTTAATCATTCTGTAGTATGAATACTACCAAAATCGTAAAAAAGAAATTTTAAATTTTACATTGCATTTATATAGAAGTCTTTTAATTTATAAAATCTTTAATCCCATAGTTATAATGTAATGCTCAGTAATTGTTTTTTTTTAAACTTTTTCCTTTAATCTCGATTTTTAATTAAGAGTTAAGAGTCTACCCTTACTAAGTTAAGGTCCAAAGTTTATTAGTTAGTTCCTTTCCTCTCCCCGCTCTCGCCCGCTCGTGTACGTTTCCGCAGTCTGTAGCAGTCGTGCTTGCAGTGAGCTACCTGTGACACCGTCCCATTTCTCGGCTCACGGTCTAACACCGGTGATGCCTTCTCTCACGGTCTAACACCTGAGATGACCGTCATTTACCGTTTTTTCACCATTCTGACGACGGCCTTCACTACCACCATTTCTCATCATCGAGTAACCACTGGTTCTGGATTCTCACCACCGGTATTCATCCTTCATCAGGACCCCCTTCAGATACACCTGATTTGGTTTGCCAACCTACCAAGCGAAGGTACCGTTTTCTTCTATAACTTATTCAACCGCCATATTCATCTTTCTGGCAATTCGACTCTCGGCGCCTTACGCGTACCGTCGGTTTTCCTTATTATTCCCTTCTTACCAGTACCCCTCTCATACACCCTTAAACCTAAATTTTTAATTACCAATATATATCTTTTTTATTACGTTTATTATTATATTTTTTACTTAATTTGTATAAGGAATTGTATCTCATTATTTTGTACAAAACTGTATATGACTCTCTTAATTTTTAATACACTTTCAATTTTCTTGTGTATTTCTTTTTTTCCATTTTCCCCCCTAAATACATGATATTCCACAATTTTATTTTATCATCTTTTGAACTAGCTATCTATTTCAAGAAGTTAACCTTTTATTTTAACTTCGTTAAGGGAAGTGAAGACCTGCAAAGGCGCAGCCTCCTTCTCTTAACAGGCTTTTACAGGCGTCGTCACGTGCAGACCAACGAGTGTTTGATAAGCTCTTTAAACTGCGATTGTCTTTTCTGTTAACCTCCTTCTGGAGAACTTCCCATCGTTTGGTCGAACTAGAAAAAAAAACGTACAAACCTTGTAGAAGGTCAAAATAGTGTGTGCTCTCTTGGCAACACTCAGCTGCGTGTTTCCCGACCAAGTTGAGGGAATGAGCAGAACATGGTCTGTATATAGCCTCAGGGCAGACTTCACGAATTCGAGCCTGCAGACAGCTGTATGCCCCTGACATGTTGGATGCATTATCATATGATTGACCCCTGCAGTTCTGAATGTTTATAGGTTGGTTCCAACCGCCAGTTCCGTATCATTTTCGAATTAGTCCGTGATTGACATAATGCGCATGCGCGAAAATTACTCAGTTGGAAATTGATTTGTGATTCCGTCTTGTTGGAACGCTCCTGAACTCGAACCAAACTGTTTTATGTGGTAGGTTTTAGCACTGTTATCAAAACAACTTTTTGAGTTGATTGTTAATGTGATTTTGCCTTCCTGTGCCATCAAAAATACTGAACTTATTAATATAAAAGATATGGATAAGTCAATAGTTGATGAAGATAAGTACAAGTTGCTTAAATCTGGGCCTGATTTAGGCCAAAGCGGCCCCCCAGGATCTCGCACAAGGGGGGCCACACCACAAAAATTTAATTTTCTAAGCTTACGCTACATATCTGACAATAATGGCTAACTTGTCAACATGAGAAATGTCGGGACTAGAATCAACAACAATTGAATAGTACTTCGCAATCTTGACTTCTTGGACTATTGTACTTTACAACATACAAGAGTTTTCGTGTTTTTGTAAATTTTTTCCATGCTTCCAGTCATCAAAACCATATTTTGCTAGTTTTGTCGTGCCCCCAAATAGTTGACAAGGAACACAAAAGAGCTTTCCTGTACTTTCTGAGTACATCAAGATTGACCATTTATTTCTTGTCCATTGACTAGTTGGGTTTTGAAAAAGGATGGTGGAAGGTAACGGTATTGTTCTCCAATAAGCCGTTTTGAGGCCTCAAAATTAAGATTCTGTATATCCTGTTCAACGCCATGCTTACAAACATGGTCACGTGTTACATTGTTGACTTTCCACAAAGCTGAGTCTTGAACAACTTCCACGTTAACTAAAGAACTATTAACAAAAGTAGTTACATCAAATTCGTTTGAGGACTGACTAACCTCTTTCAGCTGGTCTGGGTCAAGATTGGGGCTTATTTCTACAACCTCTTCTACTTCAACCTGGCATTTGTCATCTTTAGACTGAAATGTGTTTTCTGTTGCATTAGTTTCGTTGATGATACTGTTGCTTGTATCGCAAGTTTCAAATTTATTAATGACACTTGTTGATAATTTACATTCACTTTCAGGAGTTCTTGAAGTACAATTATCAGACTTTTTTAAAAAGTTATTTTTATGGTATTTGTAAAAATTTAATTCGAAAACAAACCATAAAAATCAATTTCATTTACTTAAAAGGATAAATAATAACCCGAGGTGAAATTGAGCAATTAATTTAAGCTATAAATTTGGGGACACTCCCCCTCAAAAACTCTGACAAAACATTATTTCTAGAAAACTATTCCGACGATTTTTAATATTTTTTTTTACATGTAGTTCTTTTAAATACGAATTTAACGGAATACGTTTTCTCGGGAAAAATCTAGCTTCTGAGAAAATAATTTTCGGGAAGATTCCGTTTTTTCAAGACGGTTGATCACCCCACTCTAGGTCATCTAGGCCCGGAAGCGACTTAGTGTTATTTGTTATTGTTGTATTTTATTCTTTAAATTATTATTATATTATAAAATATTTATTTATTAATTACCTGATAGACTGAAAGGCTGGCCCTGATGAAATAAATTCTTCTTTCCACAGTAAAAGTTAATACAGAGGCTTAATAAAATAATTATCTAGCGTAGATTATGAATACACGAAAAACAAATATATTATAATTTAATTAATACACAAAATTCGAACAGTTTTACTCTTAACACTTTTAACCACGAAAAATTAATGTCTGAATTAGGTAGAAAAGGTCAGTAATAGTAATAATTACAATACAATTAAATTATTAAGCAGTAAGCAGGGAAAGCAAAAAAAACAAACAAGCCGGGTCAATCCAAAATGACAGTAGTTACCAGTGAAATCCAAATAAACAAGCCGGGTCAAACACGAAATAAAAACAAATTAAACAAAACAAACCGATGAGCAGAAATCCAAAAAAAAAGCAAGTCCAAATCGAAAAAAATAGGTTAAAGGGATCGTAAATACGTAATTTTACACAAAGATATTAGCACGCTGTAAGCCAAATACGGACTGAAAGGGTTTTTGTTTTTCTAATAATCAAGATAGTATATTTTTAGATAAGTGTAAGTGGTAGGGCGAAGTTGATAACGAAGGGAGTCGCCGAAAGTAGGAGTCTTGGTGGTTGAGAGGGGGGGTAGGCTTATACTTATACTAATACCTAGCGATAAACTCTACTAATTATGACAAGGATATAAAAAATTAGACTAGTGACTAGATTGACACCTTCTAGATAAAAAAGTAAAAGTTCCAAAAGATAAAGCTATTATTCAATTCATTAATTTTTGCTTCCGAGCTTACCGAAGGTAACGGATAATTTTTTAATGTTGCCGCCTCGAAACTCACTGCTCACAAGTGCCGCCCTTCAAAACTTGCCGCCTTGGACTATAGCCCTTCAAGCCCCCCTGTAAATACGGCCTGTCCAGAACAGTGATATAGATCATAGGCAGGAGTGCCCCATTGTTTTGCCTTATCCAAATCATTTCACCCTATTGATCACTAGAGACAAACATCAAGAAGCTCATCATCCAGGGCCTCTATCTCTCTTAGCTTATGTTAGACAACAATTCTGGCCTTAAAAGGGTAAAATCTTATCGAGGCAAACCGTTCAATCCTGCCTCAAATGCTATAAGGTAAATCCTAAACCTTTAGTATAGCTTATGGGCAACCTTCTTAAAGAAAGAGTAAATCCTGGACGTCCGTTCTTACACTGTGGTGTCGACTTTGCCGGCCCTATACAAGTAAAGAAAATTCTCCAACGAGGTTAGGATCGCCAAATTTTGGGGGGTTGTGGGAGGCTTCTGTTAAGACTGTTAAGTCTCATCTTAAAAGAACTATAGGCAATACTGTTCTCAACTTTAAGGAACTTACTACTTTGTAAACTGAAATAGAGGCATGTGCCCATTCGCGCCCATTTAGGGGAAGGGAGGGTAAAATGACGAAGCGGGTACGATGACGAATTCGGTATTTCTCCGATATGATGATAGATAGCAGCTCCTGCAAGGCACATTAGTTACTCCTGATAGTAATAAACACATAGCAATGGAAAGAATAAAGGTCAGATCTTCATATGAGGAGAAGCCAACCTACACGTGTTTTTGAAGTGTGTGATTTTAATTTTTGGACTTCACAACAAAAGGGATTACTCCTTTACGGTAAGTTATTTTAAATTCTCTTTGAGACATTCTTAAAGTACAACTCTTTTTTTTTTTTTTTTTTTTGTCTTTATTGATTAACACAACTACAATTTTTAACATGTTATAAGTGTTACAGTTAATATATGGGTTTTGTGGCTTGTTCGACATGTAAAAGGAAGTAGTCCAGTGACTACCCCTTTTTGGCGTGAGAGTTACACATAAAAGATTATAATGTAAATAAATAATAATAAAAGTAGATAGAGGAGAAATGAGATAATAATTAATTAATTAAACAAATAATAAATGAAAAAAATAAACTTAATTATTAAATATACTTAAATAATTATATAAATAAAATATAAATAAAATATAGCAGATAGAGTATATTATATAAATAAGATATAGCAGATAGAGGATATTTACAGATTTTATACGCGTATATTTAATAAGTCTCTAGGCCACTGTCTCTTCAGGCGTCGAGGAGGGTTATTAGGTATATTTTGGGCAGAAAGGAGTTGAACTAGAGGATTAGGATGATCTAATAAGGATTCATGGAATGTGTGGTATCGGGATATGGATAGATCGCGAACGAAGGGAACGTTAAGATCATTGTGGAGAGTGAGGTTGGAGACATAGAATGGAGCATCAGTGATTTTTCTTAGGATCTTGGACTGGATGATTTGGAGACGACGGGAGTTGGAAGGTTTGGTGCTACCCCACACTTCCAGGCCGTAGGTCCACGCTGGTTTTAAGACTACATTATAAATTTTAAGCTTGTTATTAAGAGAAAGCTTGGACCTACGATCCAGAAGACGAAGCAGTAACTTGTATCGTCTTGTTATGTCAGTTCGTTTTGTTTTCGTGTGTTGTTGCCAAGTAAGACGTCTGTCAAGGATAAGGCCAAGGTATCGGACTGAATCGGATTGAGGAATAAGAGCTTGGTTAAGGATGACTGGAGGACAAGTGCTATGGCGAAGAGCAAAGGTGACGTGCACACTTTTCTGTTCATTTATTTTTATCCTCCATTTCCTTAGCCAAGGTTCTAGGAGAAGAAGGTGACTTTGTACATTATCAGATGCAGTTTGAGGATTCTTGTGTACAGAAAGGATAGCCTTGTCATCCGCGAAGGTGGCAAGAACCGACAATGGATGCTGTGGAATGTCGTGGGTATAGAGGGAGTAAAGGAGAGGTCCTAGGATACTGCCCTGAGGTACACCAGCACTAACAGGGCAGATGGATGAAAAGGAGGATCCTAGACTTACACGGAAATATCTATCAGAGAGGAAGGATTTAAGGATGAGATAATAAGTAAAGGGGAGGATGCCCTTGAGCTTCCAAAGCAGTCCAGCATGCCACACCCTATCAAAAGCTTGAGCTTCATCAAGGAAGACAGCTGAACAATACTTTTTCTTCTCAAGGGAGGAGGCAATTACATCGACGAGACGATGACATTGCTGGATGGTGGAGTGACGGGAACGGAAACCAAATTGATGGTCAGGAAGGTATGGGCTAAGGATAGGAATCAGTCGGCGAAGGAGAAGTTTTTCAAGGATTTTGCCCATGACTGGGAGGAGGCTAATAGGTCGGTAGGAAGTAGGAAGGTGAGCAGGTTTGGATGGTTTTGGAATCATGAGAATGGTAGCAAATTTCCATTGAGTGGGAAAGTGGGTGGTTCTAAGAACAGAATTTAGGATATATGTGAGGAAAAGGATACCTTTTTTTGGGAGACGTTTGAGGACTTCAGAGGTAATAAGGTCATAACCTGGAGCTTTACGGCGTGGGAGGTGTTTAATAATGTATTTGATATCAGATGGGTTAAAAGCTTTGGGAGGAGGAGATAACTGAAGAGGAACAAGGAGATTATTGGTAACTAGATTAGCATGATCAAGGTCTATAATATTTGGATGAGGGGTAAAGAGTTTAGTTAGGTGTTGTGCAAAAACCTCAACTTTTTCAGAATCAGATTTTGCCCAGGAGTTATTAGGATTTTGGAGAGGAGATGGTATGTGTTTGTGGGATAGAAGTCTTCGAGTAGCGTTCCATAGTGATCTATCTCTGTCAGTGAGGTTTGAAGTAAAGCTAGCAAATTTTTCTTCTTTATAACGTCTAAGTAAGTTAGTTAGTCGTCTTCTAACAGTATTGTACGTTTGTTTGTCAGTGGGATACCTAGTTGCTTTCCAGCGGGCCCTAGCTCGTCTTTTATCCGTTATTAATGTTCGTATGTCGGTTGGATTCGAGTTGGACCTCTGCCTGGTCTATATGCAGGTGGGTTTTTTTTTTCTTCAGAAAATGAGCGGCACCGCGAAGCAGTGCGGCGCGGCCCCTCAAAATTCTAGGAAAACAATTAGATATCATTTAACAATTGATATAATCTAGTTCGACCTTTATAACGTCTATTAATTTGACAGTTGACGCCTTTTTTGGTTGATTTTCTCCTACTTTTTTGGCAATTAAGTGGGGGTGAAGGGTGTGACACCCCTACCCCCGACAATCCTAATCCTTGATTCGCGCCCTCAGCCCAGCCATTCCTTTTCTGTTCGTTTCGTTCTCGTTCCGTATTCCGTACCCCTACCAGTTCTTGAGTCTCTACTAGTTTTTCACAAATCACGATTTTTTTCACGTATCACGTTTCCAGTTCGCTTACAGTTACAGTTCAATAGCTCAACAGTTTCTCGCGTTCGAGTCTCGTTTACTTTAATTTACAAAACAGTTTCATCACGTAACTTTTTTTCCTCGAGAGTGCCGGGTTTCCTCTTAATATCACTAGTATGAATGCTCCGATTGATGCGAGGTTTCTGTGGGGTTTGTTCAACGAGTGTGAGAGTGATGAGGGGATGTTGAAAGTGTTACAGTTTTGTATGGATGTTGGTTTGATTGCGAAAGAGTACAAGTGTCCGGTATGTGGGAAAAATATGACTGAGCAAAAGGCACGATTTGAATGATAGGTACGAATGGGTTTGTCGAGTGTACATGAATCCCGGGAAGCACCATGTTAAGAGGTCGGTCGGGCGTGGTAGTTGGTTCGAAAGGAGTAAGGTATCAATCATGGAAATCTTGTTGATGACCTTCTATTTCGTTAACCAGCTACCGCAGAAGTTTATTGCTAAGAAGGTCCAAGTTTCTAAGCATGCTGTGTGTGACTGGAGAAGTTTTTTTAGGGAAGTGTGTTTCGATATATGAGTCAAGGATGATAGGAAGAAAATAGGTGGACCAGGAGAGGTGGTAGAAATAGATGAGAGCAAGTTCGGGAAGAGAAAGTTTAATAGAGGCAAGCGAGTGGATGGTAAGTGGGTGTTCGGTGGATTTCAGCGCGGGTCGAATGAGTGCTTTCTCAGGGTCGTTGAAAAAAGAGATAACGGTAGCCTCCTCGAGATAATTAAGGCCTCTGTACTGCCGGGTACCACCATCTACTCGGGCTGTTGGAGGCAGTGTTTCCACTTCGAGGGAAAATTTCCCTTTTGAGGGAAAATAGAGGCCCGAAAGGGGAAGGAAAGGGAAAGAAATAAAAAGGGAAAATTGAGCATTTTATGAAGTATGCATATTTTTACATAATCTAATTACTTTTCCATTCAATATTGTAAATCATACATGGTATATACTCAACCAGTATTGTAATAAACCGAAATCTGCACAATACACGAATACTTATGCCACTATCGTTGTATATCTGACAGCTCAGATTGGCCAAANGGATGAATTTGAAGCCCAACATAGACCCTGGAAATGTGATTTCTGCTTATAAATTTATTTTAATGTTTATTTCAATTTTGATTTTGATTATTATTCTTACTCATATTTATTACGAGATAATGAATCCAGCTAAGTCTACTGTTTCCAAATAAACATCTTAAGATAGCTCACGGGAGGTTTCGATAGACCGTTCATCACTGATGAGCTGTTCGTAAGTCCAGCGCCCGGTAACCTTACCGACAGCTGGCAGGGGGCAGAGTCTCTCTAAAAAGCATGATAGAGTTAGAGTTATTTTTGTGCACGATTATCATACTTTATAATTATTGCTTGCATTCATATTTGCATGAAACTTATACTTAGAAACCTTTCTCATCTGTAACTATTATTATTTTTTCGCCGGCCAGCTTGAACTTCTACAACTTGGGACAACTCTCCTTGACAGGGTCAACCTCACACACTCACCCGCCGTCACCACGTAATTTATCAATTTATTAATTGCACTATTTCATTTGCTTGTGATATATTGATTATTTATTTAATGCTAGTTACCACATTATTTATTATTTAGTTATGTTGTTATTTAGGTTAATGTAACTTTCTTTCTTTCAGCTTCACTGCCCGTCTTCGACCTGTTGCATGTTGCATATTATTAACCTCCCCCCTCATTCTGCTTTCAGGTAACTAACATTTATTGAAGTATGCATATTTTTACATAATCTAATTACTTTTCCATTCAATATTGTAAATCATACATGGTATATACTCAACCAGTATTGTAATAAACCGAAATCTGCACAATACACGAATACTTATGCCACTATCGTTGTATATCTGACAGCTCAGATTGGCCAAACTATGTGAGGGAAAAAATAAAACCCTTAGGTGGTTATTTTAAGGTTATACAAAGATGATTTTGTTTGCCTAGGCCTAGGTGGCCCGACCTACTACCCGCCAAAATCTCGAGCTCTCTTAGCGAATAGCTTACTGTCACAAACAATTTCGCCAAAATGCATTTTTCGTATTCACTAATTTCACTATTCCCTTAACTTCCAGTTCAAGTGTTCAGTCAGTAGGCGTAGGCATTTAGAGAGCAGACCTGAAACTTACCCACTTACCTTGAGGGTAAGTTACATTTTGGGTTTAAAAATATAAAAGCAAATCTGTAGAGTGATGCTAGCGCTAGCGCTGCTTGATTAAGTGATAACGATAACAGACTTTGATGTTGCATTGTTTTGTTGTCGTCCGTTAACAGTAAACAAATCAGTGCTGAGCGCTCAACTCCGTTGTTATTCCTTTTTTTTTTTTTTATACATGCATAATCAACAAACATAATAATTAATATAATGCAAAATAACATTTAACATGTTCATGACATGGTATAAACCGTTAGTCAGGAGTAGAGAGCTTGTAAATTAGTGACTATTTATCTATTCTATTTAGTTTTCTTCCACTTTCATTTCATATTTAAAATACCTATAACGGGACTTACACATTACGTATCCTAATAAATGCATTTACTCTAAATAAAAAGTTCTTTTTTGATTAGTAAACAGTGAATTTTAAAAGAGGGAAAAAATAGGGGAAAATTTCATTTACAGGTGGTGGACCTAGCTCCCGTCCGGCTAGACGATGCCAAGACGGCTGGTGTCAACGCCGTCTGGCGTAGCTGGCAATCAGCCTGGGAGCAGGTCCCCACCCAGCTAANTCTATCCTATATTTTATATTTATTTCAGCGATATATTTCTTGTGAGTGTCCTCTGTCTTGGCCGGCCCAGTTTTAATAGTTATTACTTTAGGTGTTAATTTATTAATTTGTTAAATTATTAATTTATTTATTTTTTACTAATTTATTTATTTATTTATTATTTACTCATTCAATTTTAATTTGCTCATTAATTAATTTAATTTATTATTCAACGTACGATTGATTGATGATACTACCATCATACACGCCTTAATATATCATTATTCAACAGTATTATCTTGTTTTGCTCTTCTTTCAACAACAGTCCACCCTTTCAGTCCTACCTCTTTGGACTGGTCGCCTGAATCCTTTCCCTTCGGTACCCGTATAAGAGTATCCCTCCTCCTACGGGCCGAAACAGTATTTAAGTCATAATTACTTTTTTATAATTATTAGAATAATTTTGATTAATTACTCATTTCAAATCTTTTTACTTTTTATAAATAAAAAAAACTTTAATTTTGCATAATGGCTACAACTTTAAAAGAACATAAACAAAAACGTGGACAAATCCAAGGAAAATTAACCAGATTTCAAACATATTTAGATACTATTGATAAATCAAAGGAATTCAATATCAACGAAGTCCGACTTAGGTTAGAAAAAGCCAGAGAATGATGGCCAGCTTGGGAAGAGCTGCAAGATGAAATTGAACTCATAGACGACTCTGATGAAACTTTAAACTATGATGATCGGGACAAGTTTGAAAAATTAGTTCATACTGTAGTATCTACTCTTATCCACCAGAACAAGCACCTATCAGTTGTACAGAAGCTATAGTACCTGCGTTCATCGTTGAAGGATGTCGCTGCACAACTGATAGAATCACTTGAGATCACAGAAAGCAACAGGTTGTTGGGACTTAATAACTAAAGATATGAAAATAAAAAGCTAGCCATTGAAGCTCATGTGAAATCGATCTTCGATCAACCAAAAATAGAAGAAGAATCTGCTGCAGCGTTACGCCTTCTTCTTAACACTACAGTTAGAAATATAAAAGCATTGCAGGCCTTAGAACAACCTGTTGATAAGTGGGACGCTCTTCTTATACATCTTATTGTTTCAAAATTTGACTACTCGACTTTCAGAGAGTGGCAACTTAATTCTCCTTCCAATCAAATTCAAACTAATGCAAATTTAGAAGTGTAAAAAACCAAAATGCTTGGAAGAATCAGCCAAAGACTTCAACGACCGGTTCTACAAATACAAATAAATCCTTTTATTGATCAATTTGGGTTGCTTAGAGTGGGTGGAAGACTTGAGAACGCAAATATATCATATAATCATAAACATCCTATAATCATACCTGATTATAATTGCCATCTATCAATTCTCATTGGTAGATATTACCATGAAAAATCTCTTCATAGTGGGCCTCAACTGTTGTTAGCCACTATTCAAACTAACTTTTGGCCAATTCATGGGAAGGTATTTTCTAGAAAAAATGTTAATAAATTTGTTAAATGCTTTAAAGCTAATCCCAAACCTGCTTCTCAATTAATGGGCATAATGCCATCTCATAGAGTACAAATTGACAGGCCTTTTCTGAATGTTGGAGTGGATTTTTTCGGTCCACTCTATGTCAAACGTGTCCAGCAAAGAAGATCTTCTCCTTTTAAAATTTTTGTTGCTCTTTTTGTATGTTTTTCCAGTAAAGCCATACATTTAGAGATTGTTCAAAATTTAACTTCCGCAGAATTTATTGCATGCTTAAAACGTTTTATTGCTAGGCGTGGTTACCCTCAAACCATATACTGCGACAACGCAACTACATTCAAGGGTACTGAACGCGAATTAGAAAACCTTTTAAAATTAATTCCTACTGAGGAAGTAAATCATTATCTCAATATCAACTCAATAAAATTTTCTTTCATTCCAGCCAGATCACCCAGTTTTGGGGGAATTTAGGAATCTGGAGTAAACTCTGTTAAACACCATCTTAAACGGGTAATTGGCAAGTCACTTCTAACTTTTGATAAAATCAATACTTTGCTGGTGGAAGTAGAAGCTTGCGTTAATTCAAGACCTCTTGTCGCGTGCTCACAAGACCCGGATGATCTGTACCCACTAACACCTGGGCACGTTCTTATTGGCGAGCCATTGACTTCAATTTCAGAAACATCACTCTCCGACGTACCTGCTAATACGCTATCGAAGTGGCAACAAATCTCTTTACTGAAACAAGCCTTCTGGAAAAGGTGGTCGGAGGAGTATCTCTCAACTCTCCAATCTCGGTACAAATGGGCTTATCCCAAGAATAATCTAAACACCTTGGTTATTCTAAAAGAAGATTTCCGTCCACCTCTAAAATGGGAGATGGGGCGGATCACTCAATTATATCCTGGCCGTGACGGAAGATGTCGTGTAGCCAAAATAAAAACAAAAAATGGTACCGTCACTCGAGCCGTTACCAAGCTGTGCCCAATTCCAATCTCAGAAGCAGATACAGCCTCGTCTGAATTAGAAGAATCTAATGAGCGACCTGTTAGCAATCCTCCAGCTTGCGATGACTTTTGAACTCGGCAAGTTCAAGGCAGGCGATATGGAGAATATTCTTGATGAAGACCTCAGTATAGGAGTGGCGGAGGGGTGGGAGCTGCTCTTAATAAGAAACCCCTTCCACCTCTACCCCCTTGATGTCTCGAGTCCCCTCTATAAGAAGGCAGTCGCCACCGAACCTTTGTACTGTACCTAACCTCTATGTGATTCTTAACAAATTATACATTCTCTTTAAATCTTACATGTGTCTTACTTTTTAAAACGGACCTAATCTATAACTTTCACCAATATTCCAACACTTCCTCTACAGTTACCATATATTTCTCCTCATCCATCCAATTCCTCAACCCTGCTTACACAACCTTCCACTTCTTCAGCCCTTCCTCCACTTTCCGGTGGCCAGCAAAAAATCATCCAGAATGCCTAGGAAGAAACTTCCTTCATATCATCTGTCTGGAACTCCTGTTAAAAAAGCCCTTGAAGAAAAGAAAAGAAGTACTAGAACTAAAAAGACAGGAAAGATTAAAAAAAAAAAAAGCTGAAACATTAGCAAAGAAATCGGTGAAAACAACTAAAAATGCTAAGAAAGTTGCCTCAAGTCGTCATATAAATTTTTCATCCTCCGATGACTCATCACAAGAAGAGGTCCCATATATTGACACAGATGATGACCTAGATATTGCTGATTTATTTGAAGATAAGCAAAAGGACTGCATTATCTGCGGAGAGCAGGGAAAGGACGAAATTTAGTACCAATGCTGTAGGTGTCAATCTTGGGCTCATGCGGAATGTTCTGGTTGGGATGAATTTGAAGCCCAACATAGACCCTGGAAATGTGATTTCTGCTTATAAATTTATTTTAATGTTTATTTCAATTTTGATTTTGATTATTATTATCATTATTATTGTCAAATTTAATACCTACTTAAAAACTTTCTCAGTAACAACCAATGTTTCAAGAAACATGGGTTTTGCGATTTACTGGTGTCTTTCTAGTATTGTTTTGACTAGTAAAAAAGGAAGGAAAGAGATGAAGCAATCTAGTTGAAGAAGTTCGTTCTATTAGTAGTTGTACAAAGCAAAATTCTTGAAATCCTAAATATTGTGTCTAAAGCCTTACAGTCAGAGACGGCTGACCAGGTTTCAGCTTTCAAACTTCTTGAAAGAGCTCTGACTAAATTAAGAGAAATGAGGCTTGAAACAAGGGTGAGCTTTGGGGTATAAAACTTAGATTTGAACAAAAAAGAATGGTCAAGACAAAGAAGCACGTTGATGAACTGTGCGAAGATGAAAGACTTCAGAAAACCAAGTCTTGTTTTAAAGTGACGGTCTTTTACGCTATGATCGACACGTTATGTGGGAAATTATACGTACGCTTTCAAGGGATGAAGTTGGTTGAACACATATAAAATTACTCCTGAATTAATTTTAAAATCAAGCGAAAATGGTGTTCAAAAGGAAGCCGATGACTTCATGAAACAATTTCCTGATGACATTTCTGCGTAATTTCTTTCACAGGTCTACTCTGTTAAAACTACGTTTAAAACAGAGCTGGAAACAATCACCAGCTTAATAGAACTGGCTTATATGTTGATTATTGACCACAACATTCTGTTATCAACACATCTTGATGTGTGCACAGCATGTATCATGTATCTGACCGTCCCTGTCATCGTTGCCTAAGCTGAAAGATCTTTTTATAAATTACAATCGATAAAAAATTATTTAAGAAACTCAATGGGACAGGAAAGGCTCGGCAGCTTAGTTCTGCTTTCAATCGAAAATAAAAGAGCCAAAGCAATAAGCTTTGATCAAGTTATTGAAAGAATTGTCTTCGTCAAAAGTAAGAAAAAAGGAATTTTAATAAATGAAGATTTATTCATCTTTTTTTATTAAAATTCTATTATTATTTAAATTTTATTATTATTAAAAAGTGTATTTTTTTTAATATACATATTTGGACAAAAACCATATTTGGTAAAGTAATCAACTAGAGCAGATGCCCTGAGAGCAGTAGTAAAAGGGTACAAGGAAATCCAAAATTCTCTGAGGGCGTTATCTGAAGATCCCTTTGAAAAACCTGGAGCTCGATTGGAAGCACAAGCTCTCGAAAAACAATTTCAAAGTTTTGAAATTGCTTTTCTATGTATTCTATGGAATGAAATCATGGAAAGATTTGACAAGTTTAGTAACAACCTACAAACGCAAACCATGCATCTTGCAGCGGCTACTAAACGGCTCCACACTTTAGCAGGATGTGTCAACGAAAAAAGAGACGAGTTTGAGAAGTATGAACAATCTACAACTGCTGTTTATGGATGTGAAACTCTTACTTCTTCCAGGGTTAGGAAACGCAAAATATTTGCAGATGAAACCAGTGAGAAGGAAGAGACACTTGATGGAAGATCAGCTTTTACAATCGGGGGTTTTCTTAAAATGATTGATTCGCTAATATCGAACTTGTCTAAAAGAAAAAAAGCATATACAATTTTGGCCGATCGCTTCGAAAGTGTTTTCACTTCTTGTGTCGAAGGAGTCTTCAAATTAAGCTATTGTGAAGGCTGCAGTGGAGTTGCCAAACTGTTATCCGGAAGACATCAGTAAAGAATTTGTCAATGAGTGTTCTTACTTCAAGATGTACGTTGAACTGGAATTATGATCCTATAAACCTTATATCCCAGCAAAAACACTAGTGTAAAAAAATAAGCCAAGTCTCGCGTAAAAAGTAGTGAGATCATAGGTTTAGCCAAGTTTCCCACTGTCCAAGTAAGTTCTACTATGTCTTATTTATCCAGTGCAAGTACATAATGTTCATCTGTCCCTCTCTCTATTCTCTATCCCAAATTACTCTACACGTTTAAATTTAAAAACATTTTCTGACTTGGAAAATATACGCCATAAAGAGGCTAAAATTAAATGCAATGTCGTATACAAATTTTTACCCTCGTGCTGCGAAGCTCAATTGAAAAAATAATATTTATTATTTGATTTAAGTTAGTGGTGTGTATTTTCCAAGTCAGAAAATGTTTTTATCGTTCAGAAAAATTTTATCGTGTATGGATAACAAGATATGGTATTCCTATTCCCGCAACAGTGGTGACGGATCAAGGTTCTCAGTTTGAATCTGAATTATTCAGAGAAATTAGTCTTCTTCTTGGATTTTCTAGGCACAGAACCACAAACTACCATCCGCAAAGCGATGGCATCGTAGAAAGGTTCCATAGAACTATGAAAGCTTCACTCATGGTCGTTGCGCAAGGAAGCCTGGACTGGATAGATGCTCTTCCAACCGTCTTACTTTGTCTGCGCACTGTTATTTCTGAAGACTTGGGTGCAGCGTCTTGCGAACTCGTCTTTGGACAGACACTTCGGCTACCAGGAGACTTTTTCAGTCAGACTTCTATAGTGACAATGAGCGGGCATTTACTCGATACATTACGTAAAGCGATCAGCTCATGTCGCCCTGTCGCTCCTCGCTCTACTACTTCACGACCCTTCTTTATTCACAAGAACCTATTCCATACATCTCACGTGTTCCTTCGTGTGGATGCTGCGAAACCACCTCTCTCCCCACAATATGTTGGGCCATACAAAGTTCTGCAGCGTCAAGACAAGGTGTTCAAAATCGATATAAATGGTCATCCAAAAAACATCTCTATCGACAGGCTGAAACCTTGTCACGCCCTTGCTACAGACTCTGCTGCAGCCTCAGGAGTTCAAGAAAATGAAACTGCACGGTAGACAACAGCGCCACTACCTACTCCTACAACAGAACCAAGTCCACCACGTTCAACACGATCAGGTCGAGTAGTGCACTTCACTGCTCGGTTTCTAGAGTAGGGGGGAGTACTGTGGCGGCGGCAACACCGCCCAACAGCTGTGGCAAGAAGCAATCCTGAATAACAAGGAGTGAAGAAGAGTTGAAAAAAAAGAAGAAATTCTGAAGTCCCAAGTTAGTCATGTTACTCACACGCTATTTTATTTGTCATTTAATTTAGTAATTATCTATAATTGCTTTTAAATTATATAGTCTAAAATAATAAAACCCATTTATCAAACTTAAATTGTGTAGCAAATATAATGCTTGAAATTCTTTCAACGGGAAATCTAAAAAAAAAAACATTATATAACTGCCGCTAGACGTGTATAGCGCATAAACAGCATAACTTTCGAGCCAATGAGAGACGTCATCATTGTCACCGCGTCGAAAAAAATGTTTAAAGTCAAATCAAACAACAAAACAATGCTGATTAGCTTTTTTTATGCCAAGGGCGTAGTTCATTCATAGTTTGTTCCCCCAGGTTAAACTATCAATCAAACCTTTTATTTGGAAGTTTTAAGAAGATTCTACAACAGTGTTTGACGTAAAAGCAGTTCAAATTAAGCTATTGTGAAGGCTGCAGTGGAGTTGCCAAACTGTTATCCGGAAGACATCAGTAAAGAATTTGTCAATGAGTGTTCTTACTTCAAGATGTACGTTCAACTGGAATTATGAACTGGTTCTTCCACCACGACAACGTACCTGCACACACAGCCATCTTTGTTCAACAGTTTTTAGCAAAAATGGCATGGTTCCGCTGTCCCCCGCACCTTGTTCGTCTGACCTGGTCTGACCTCTGTGCGACTGTTTTTTTTTTACTTATCAAACATTTTGATAAGTCTCTTATCAAAATGTAGGACGAGTTTTTTATTATTATTTAGTGATTAGTGATTATCATTTATTATATTTTTAAACAAAATAAAAATCACTTTTTAGTTTATTAGATTGTGAAAAAGTCTAAAATGCCTAAGCGTCAATCGAGCTTTATTTGGTCATATTTTACAGTTAGTGACAAAGAAAAAAAAGTAGCTAAGTGCGATATCTGTGGACAAGTTATAGTCTTTAAATCGACCATTACAAATCTAAAAAAAAAACACATAACATCAAAACATCCTACAATTAACTTGCAGCAGCTTCAGAATGAATATCAACAAGATTATTCCTTGCGACCACCGAAATCAAACGTAAGTGATAATTTAACACAATCTGATTCCGATGCCGATATGCCCACTCTTCGACTCTCAAGTTGTCCTGGACCTAGTACATCTCAAAGCCAAAGTGATACATGTCCGCGTCCGCTAACAATTTTTCCCAAAACATCACAGACATCCATTTTATCTTTCGCTCCTCCGAAAAGGCTGTCTGAGCATAAAAAGAAAAATTTGGATACTCTTCTGTTAAACCTGTTTATCGAGGATTACCAACCCTGTACTATAGTTGAGGACAAGGGATTCAGAAAGTTTGTGAATGCACTTGTAGCCCTTGGTATCGTAGATCTTGGGTCTACTACTACGTTGGGTCTATAGCTACGTAAATTTTACTTATAATATTAAAAAGAATTGAACACGATCTTGTTAGGAGCAAAGTCAAGACAAGACTAAATTAAATTTTCTTTTTCTCCTGTCACATTTTGTCAACAAAACAAAAAATAAATAATTCATTTGTACAATGATATTATATTACTATAATATCCTGCTACACACTTTATCCTTCATATCAGATTCCAACACGAAAAACAATATCCCAGTGTCTCATTCCGGCGGAGTACGAAAAATATTTAACGGCTTACCGTCTCGAAATGGGTTCCACAGAAAGTGTCTGTATTACATCAGACACATGGACGTCCAGAAATGTGGAGTCGTATAGCCGTGACGGCTCATTTTATTAAAAATTTCAAACTGAAATCAATTTTGTTAAGTTGTGAGAAACCTTCTGGGTCCCACACCAGCGAAAATATAGCTGAAGCTGTTAAAACAATCATCACTGACTTTGGTATTTCAGATAAAATTTTAGTTTGCATCACTGACAACGCAGCAAATGTCGTGAAAGCTATTAAAATTGACCTCGATATAAAGCATTTTGGTTGTTTTGCTCATACGCATAATCTCATAGTTCATGACGGTTTAGTTGGACAGACAACTTTGCTGGAAAAAATTAAATCTATAGTTGGACATTTTAAAAGAAGCACAACCAGTTGTGAAAAATTGATAAAAAATCAACAAAATTCCGGAATAGAAAACCCAAAAAAATTAATTCAGTCAGTCGAGACAAGATGGAATTCGACGTATTATATGCTACAAAGATTTATTGAACTCGAAGAATCAATAAAAATGACATTGGCCCTCATTATATATGTATATACAAACATATATATGTATATACATACATATATATGTATATACATACATATATATGTATATACATACATATATATGTATATACATACATATATATGTATATACATACATATATATGTATATACATACATATATATGTATATACATACATATATATGTATATACATACATATATATGTATATACATACATATATATGTATATACATACATATATATGTATATACATACATATATATNGACTTATCACTTTTAAGAAGAATAATTTTTAAAAAAATTGGTGTTAGGGTGATTTCTTATGTAAATAAAGTAGTCGCCCAAAGAAATTGAAGTAGTTGCCATCTTGAGAATCCAGCTAGAGCTAGATGACCTCGGTGACTAAAACGAATTAAAAAAAAAATAAGTTGAGGACCACATTGAAGAAAGAAGTTTGCTTGAGACTAAGATTTCAATCTCAGGCTAGGCGTTCACTGAAACCTTTTTCTGAGTCAAATAAACGCTACTTTCAAAACCAAATTTATATTTGTACTCAGAGCGCCCTCCTTTTTAATGTAGCACCCCACATTACATATTTTTGTAAAAAAAAATATATATATTCGCTATATTTGGTCTATTATATTACACATAACACACACACACACACACACATATATATATATATATATTAGGGTGGTCCTTAAAAAGTGGTAAATTTTTTTTTTCACAATTTATACCGGGGCACCCTGCCATTTTGTTGTACTCATTAAAAAAGAATTGTAGTGATTTTTTCAAAATTTTTAGAATGGTTTTAGGGGTCGCTACCGCCCTTTAAAGTTTAGACTTATATAAATAGGTACATTGAGGAGAAATAAATAACACTGTTCTGCAACATTTATCGAACTTTCTGTCCCTAAGATAATTTTATCTGAACTTTATGTTTTTGAGGTTGCTGAATCCGAATCTGAATTCACGATTTCTCCTATACGTACAGTTATCCTGGAAAATGCGCCTAAAGTTCAGAAAAATTGTGTTTTTGGGGGGTTTTTGCCCCAATGTTTCTCCCAAAAAAAAAGGAATATATAAATATATATTGGGCGTTTAAATATCTTTAATCTATTAAGAACACGAATCAAAAGTAAAAAAAATCTTTTGACCTTACTTTTTTAAGAAAAATGAAAAATTAAATCGATTTTTCCTCATATTGAGTCTTTGTTTATTTCTATTACTTTTTCTGCGGTATAAAAAATGTTTTGTTACTTTCTTCTGGCATTAGTCTAGAGAATTACAATATATATGACTGAAGGGGGGAGAGGGGAGAGGAGGACAAGAAAATTGGGGGTATACTAAAAAAGTACATACAAGTTGTAGCTTTACCCAATTTTTTTTTAGAGTCCTCCCCTAATTTTTCATGACCCCCTCCCCTTCTTCGGTCTAATTCTCTAGACTCATGTCAGAAAAAAGTCATAAAACATTTGTTATACCACTGAAAAAGTAATAGAAATAGAAAGACTCANGGGCCAAGGAGTTGGCACCTCAATTTCTGCACTTATGGCAGGTGCTGATTCAAAGTTCCAAAGGACCACCCCCAGGTCGGGGGAAAAATAATAGGGGGTTAAAAAAGGGTGAAAAAGTAAATAAAAAATAAGACAACTATTTTAGGTTTAGGTGAAAAATTATGTAATAAAAATATACTCTTTAGTGACATAAATATAAAGAGGAAAAGAGGTAATAGAAACCGGTGACTGTGGTGGAGAATCGGTCCTAGATGAGACTGGCCTTTTGCTGCTCTCCAGATTGATGAAGGAGGTGAGATGTGAAGGAGGTAAGATGTGAAGAAGGTAATATGTGAAGACCTTCTATCACTACTTCGCACTACACTACACAGGAAGAAGAAACTCTAGGGAACAGAGCGTCCCTAGATGAATTNAGGCCTGAAGATGCCTCAAGAGGAGGCGAAATATAGCAAATAAGAGCAAGGTGAAGTTTTTTTTATTACATACCCTATTGACCTGAGAAAAGTTAGAGTTAAGTTCTAATTTATTTCCTCTTCCGTGGCTCAGCTTAGGGTTGGTAGCCCTGCTAGTAATCTTGTATTGACCTGCGCGGGAGGAAATTTTGAGTTCAAAAAGTCGCACTTGTTAAAGCGCTCAGGCTTACCAGTGCTGCTTGATTAGAAAACCCAAGCCACGTTCTCGTTCATTCTTGTACTTTATTGTGTTTGTGTCGCATCTCCTTAACTAAATATATTAAAGTGTTATTAAAAAACTGTAAACTTTTAGTTTTTATACGTCATACGTTAAAGTGGTGACCCCGACGTGATGAATTAAGTCACAGTAAGTACTGTTTTTGTCACTATTTTTATTTTAAATTTTTTACGGATTAGTCGTGTTGAATAACTTTGGCACGATGGTTAGTGAAGACGATAGCCCGCCCAAACTGCTCTTGGCCTCGGCGGTAATGGCGAAGGACAAACATCGTCTATAGCAACACTTCGCACTCCACAGTTCTTGAAGGCTGATCCTGAACTCTGGTTTCCAAGCTGCCGCAGTATTTGGTAACAGCAAAATCACATCTAGTGAGCTTAAGTTCAAGGCGATAGTGGCTAACTTAGAATTTGATGTACTCACTCAAATCCAAATCAGTGATATCTTTAAATCTCCCCCATCTGATCCTTACGAGACTATTAAATCAAGGCTTGTATCCATACATGGAGAATCAGAAACCCGACGATTATTAGAAGAGAGGAAGATAGGAGATGGAGATGAGGATCCCTCACAATACCTTCGTGAGATGCGACGCTTAGCTAGTACAACCATATCTGAGGATATTCTTCGCTCACTGTGGCTCCGTGGTCTGTCAGAGCGTGTCCAAGCCGCATTAGCTATCACAGAGCACACAGACCTGAACAAGCTCTCTTCAATGGCCGACCGGCTCTCTGAAATTTATGAACCCGCCTTCTGTCGACCAGCCACGGCCGTCAACATCAGCTACCGCGACCTCTCCAGGTGACTCCGCTATACGACAAGCAATTGAAACACCCATCGCTGAACTTGCTTT
>KZ654588.1:2249-13202 GCA_001010745.2 Gerris buenoi
AAAAAAAAAAGACTGTTAAAATATTAAATAGAGTGTAGCTACTGTTAGTTTATGTAGATTATTTTATCCAAAAATATATTATACAGTGGACTTTCTCAAGTCGCTAGGGTATCCCGAGATAGATTGAACTAGATGTATCTTTACTCATAATTCCTATTACATATCTACAATACGAAACGTAATTGTCAAGAGTCAACTGTATATGTATAATTATTTTAGGATAAAATATTACTTCTGAGCTTACAAAAAAACACAATTAATTTTTTACTTCTCTCTCACCACCCAAAAAACTGAAAAACGTAAAACAAAATTCTCTAAAATCTTACGATTTTGATTATCAAATTGTAAAATTTAGTCCATATAAGAATCTAAATCCGCTGCCATTATTTTTTGTCTCGTCTCAGCAACTTTTTCATCAATTTTGCTAGCCACGATCACAAAATCACTTACCTGATTTTAATGACGTTTGGATTGAAGGTAATAATTAGCCCATTTTTGGTCCCAAACTGAACTTCTACCTTCTTTACCCATTCTTGCTCATACAAACTTTTGTTTTCGAACGAAGTTATGGAAAATTGTAACCATTTTGAAGAACAAATTTTTTTATGACTCCAAATCAATAAAGGAATTCCCATCATATGACGGAACATTTTTGGTGTCTTGTTTGACTTTCGTTTAACATTTTTGATACCTACCATATCTTAAAAACTACTCGTCCTATTTTGATCAAATGTGTCTGGTAGGTCACAATTAGCCCATTTTATATTTCTGCGTGTTTTCGAAGAAAAGTAAGCTATTGCAATGGCTTCAAAATTTTTGAAAATTTTCTCCATGGAAATCTGTTTCAAACCATTCTGAATCGATTCCTAAGATTAACACTTTTTTATGTATATATGTATATAAGTGTCACTCCAGACGATATCTCCTCTTAGGATGCACTTAAAAATTGCAAACAAATTTTAAAATGTCAATAATATCAAAAGAAAGGATGAGTTCATTGGCCAGCATTTTTATTTAGGGGGTCAAATTTTGACCATTCGGGGTCAAAAATAGCATAAAAACGTGTTTCTTCCATTTACCCCCCCCCCTCTTATATGAAAATATAATAATAGAGTACATAACAACAATTACTGTACTCTTAAAGAGCTTTCCAACGACATGCACCTTGAAGGATAGATACTATTTTGACTTTTGTACCCCGTACTCCTGTGTACCATTTTTTTTTTTTTTTTTTTTTTTTTTTTTTTTTTTTTNTTTTTTTTCACCCAACCAAATTCTAAACCAATATTTTCCTATATTATCATAAGCCAATAATACGCATATTTCTTTGAAAATTCGCTCATTAAGTCAAGACTTAACTGGTCATGCACCATGATGCATGACTGGACTTTTTTTTTTTCATTTGCATACTGAAAAACTTCGTTTTATTAATACTTATCTTAAAAGTAATTAGGTAATCAATTTTTAAGAAAATTGTATGATTTGTCGAAAGTAGCCTACAATTTCCTCGATATTCATGTAAATGTTTGTGTTAAATTAATATCCAATAAAAATAATTGTGTTCACTCTGGGCATTGAAACAAATCCAAACCTCATGTGATCATTCATCCAAAAATAGAATGTAACTTTAAATTTTTTATTAACATCGGTATATTTGTTAAAAGCTGCGTTTAGACGATCAACTTGGTTGTCAACTTTGTTTTCAATATGCCATGTTGAAGACAATGTTTATCGTCTGTGGATAGGTTGGAGGTTGAAATTTGATGTTTGTCCACAGGTTGGAGTAAAATAAAAAGAAAAAAAATCATGTGGGATGAGCCTCTTCTTAATATAATCTATGATAATAACGAGGTAGAACAATTCTTAACTTATATTAAACCCTAAAACCTTACCCAAAAATCTTAAAGAAACTGTAGATTGTATAGATAACTTTGTAAAAAGTAATATCTGTGTTAAATTTTGTCAACTTGGTTGTCAACTTCGTTGTCAGTCGTCAGTCGTAAGTTGATCGTCTAAACGCCGCTAAGTTAAACTAACTTACCTCCGTGGCGCAAAATTCATGGAGGGCTTATGCCTGCAAAAGAACAATGGATGTAATGAATGATGCGGGGTTAGTTTGTTGCTCCATCATCTGCAAAATAATACATTTGATGTTCACAACCCCTTAGGGACCACTTCACATATGCAGGTACCATTTATATGGTGATGCTGAGATAACACAGAGCGAGTATTAAAAGTATATTTTTTTACTATCTTGAAGAAATTTTGGTGTTCTGTCAAAAGTAGCCAAGACAGGTGCCATAAAAATTACAACCTCTTCTACGTTCATTACTTTTTTTCTGTATGCGCAGAATGCATAATATTGAATAAAAATACATTTTATAACACTGGGAATCGAGAGATGTCCAAGCAACCACAACTTGCACTATTCCCAGTTGCCGTGTGACCATTAGAACCATAAAAAAATGCTATGTGCCACACTAATTGGTAGACTATTACTTCCCAGCTGGCTAAAAGTAATGGAACGTTCTGAATAACGATATATTATAAAATTCCTAGACAAAAATTCGTTTCATATATCGCAGGGTTTAAATATGTCAGTTTGTAGGTCTTCGCATTTTTGCGAACCAACGCATCTTAGAAACTGCTAGTCTGAATATGATTAAATTTTAATGGTAGGTCATAATTGGTCCATTGTTGGTCCCTTATTAATTTATACATGATAAATTTGGATGGTTTGTCGCAAGTAGCTAACCAATTGTCATACATTAATTTCAACTGTTTGCACGTATAAAATATTTGGATGATTTTGTTGAAACAATTTAATGTTAAATATTAGAAAGAGAAATCTCTGTACGAAGGATCTAGCCAAAACCAAATCTAAACCGTGCTATCAATATGCCTCCGTGATGGATGGTAAAAGAAGATAAATAAGCCACAGATCTAAGGAGTTGTTTAGGTTGTTCCTCTTTCTTTCGAGCGCCATGGACGCTCGGTCCCCGGTTCTAAATTAAACAATAATGGTTCATAAAAACATAACATCATCAAAGTAAACGGGAGGAAGCTATGTACGATACTAATTGACTGACTGTTTCTTTTTTTTTTCGTTTTGTTACTTATTACAAAGACAATAAAATTTGGTATTTATCAATAATAAATAATGCTATTAAATAGTAAATAAATTTAAGATTCTTTCTCTTCTCCATAAATAACATCTTCAACTAGTTTTCTAGTAATGAACTGCTTCAATAGTCGCTGGAAACGCGTAGGAGAAAACACCACCATCTTGTGCAAGCTCAGCGTTAGTTGATGAGGTTCTATCGCTGGAGCCGGGGTCTATCTTCGCGAAGAAAACGATCCTATTCTTTGCAAAGCCAGCTTTCAATCACAAATCAGATTCCTACCTCTACCTCTGTCGTAAATCCTGAACTATTTTCAAACAAACAGGAACAATATTTTTGACATGATCTCTACAAATTAAATAATCCATTTATTAAATAATTAATAACTTCAAATTATTTAAGATGTGTTCGTTTAAGTGTATTTTCTCAGAACCTATTTTAGAAGCTCCACGGTACTAGTTTTGCGGTTAATATCTCTTAAGCATTTACGTAATAAAATACATTCCATAATATGTATGATAAATTTTACGTATGACATATGCCGGTAAAACACTCTCGACACAGGGCAAGATATTTGACAAAGCGATACGGCACGAACGATCTCTGTATACTTTCATCTAGTATCGGCCGAGTGGCTTACTTCAGGGGACGATCCGGATCTGTGTCTCCCTTCTTTCTTTGACTCGTGCCCTAGAACTAAAGTACTTTACTTAAATCCGAGCGGGTCGAGGCAAGGCGAGGGGAGGACAAGCGAGTGTACTAGAATAATTAGTTTCTATATGATTTTGATTTAAAAAACATAGAAACTAAAATGTAATCCATTTAAATACAAATTTATCCATGTAAATCCTTTTCCTTACACTTATATTATGTACCTAGATTCCGAAGTATTGATAAATGTACATTTATTATGAAACTGGAATGTAAACAATCACTGTTTTGATCATTTTATAAATACGTTTAATTATAAATTATAAAATTAGATAATTTAAATGCAGTGTTAACTATGTTTATAAGAAAATGTTTATCGGCCCAAAGTTCTGAAATATTTTTGTACACATTACAAATTTATTATAATTTCGATTTTCAATACAAATCAGTGACACAGTGAGATATTGGGACTTCAGATTTGCCGATTTCAGGTGTTTTATATTAAAAATATTCAGTCAAAAAATCTTTATTAACCCAGTGTATCCTCGCAATCTCGTACTACAGCTATCAAGAAATGTAAGAATTTTAAAAATACATCGAAAATAACTAATATAGCTCTTGTCATAAATATATTTGATAACGTCAGGTTTTTTGGGTTAAATAGAATTTAATATATCTATAGTTTTAATTGTTCTAAATAGATTTATATACCTATGGTCTTTGCCACAAATAGATATATGCTATACATAAGTGTTACACATAGATATGATAGCAACAGTTCTGCCATATTTTATTTCTCAAATAGAAGGTATGGTTTAGTGAAACTATTCTTATTATTCCATAAAAATGGATTTTTTTTGTAGAAAGAAAGCTCTTAGAAAAAAAGGGAAGTAATATGCCACGTGCATTGGCCGAGGAACCTGAGTTAGTCAATATATTAAAAGTAAAGATGAAGCAGGAATACCAATATATACAAATAAAAAGGATTAGAATAAAGATTAAAAAATAGAAAAAAAGGCGGGAAGGATTAGTAGAGGAGGGAAAAAAGGAGGGATAATCGTGAGATTGCGGTTCAAATCTTTTAGTCAGTGCTTCGTCCTGACCAGTTTTAAAAATATATATTTTTTTTTCAAAGTGAGTCGAGAAAGACTCCTCTAGAGGGGAAGGATTTTTATGCCCTGACCTTGCTTCAGAGGTAGTGCACGAAACGAGACCTCCACTAAATCCCCTACTCTTCTGTGTTCTCTCAGAGGCAGCATCACGGCGAAATGAAGAGGGGAACGCGGTTCAACAGAGTTCAATATCAAGGATACTGCGAGAAGAGAACCAGACGCTCAAACCATCCCCCTTCATCTTGGTTTGGGACCATTTCAGACTGTTTAATTTGAAAAGTGTTCGTAGCTTTTCATCACCGGAAATACCTTGGGTTAAAAATGTGTGTTCATCGACGCAAGATTAGATTTGTAACTTGAAGAATCGGCTAAACAAGTAATGAGAAAAATAATAAAAATCGACCACTAAACATGAAAATCAATAAGCATAACGTTTGTATATGTATGTACTAATCAAAGTTTCTGAAAATGTAAATTTTAAGGTATAACATTATCAGAATCAAGAAGTTTAACTACGTTAAGAAGTGTTTGTACCAAAGGAAGTTTCTGAAACAACATAATAGGGAGTTAGTGTATTATTTATAGGAAATGTTTGTAGTGACGGTACCTAAAGTTTCTGATAATATAACAAGAAGTAAGCATCAACGCACATAAGAATTTTTCTAGGGGGTGCTNAGAAGCGGTTAATCGTAGAAGGTAAATCGTCAGTATCTCTCTTGTTCTTGGGGGTAGGTTTCTTGAAAACAAAACACCTGACTTGACTACGGTAATATATTAATTTCCTCTTTTTGTGTGAGCTAGGGGGGCCATGGCCCCTCTCTGCCCATAGGTATGGGCGCCCATTTAAGTAAGTGCTTCATTATTGCCAAGAAGCATAACTATTTTTGCAAATGTTTGTACAAAAAAAGTTTTTGAAACTGTAATAGGAAGTTAGTCCAATGACAGTGACAAGAAGCATAACTGCGTTAGTAACTTTTCGTTCTTTAGAAGTTTCTTAAACTAAAATAGTTTTTAACTGCTGTGGATTAATTCGGATTTTGAAGTGATAACTATATAAATAGAGTCTTTAGATGAAAATCCTCGACTTTTTGGTTGTATTAAAACCTCTGTTGGGTTTTTTGTAATTTATTGGAAAACCAATGTTGTGAATGATCTCTGTAATGAGTTAGTAAGAAGAAAAGATAAAGTGTATTTACATTAAAAGTATTTATTCTATGTCAGACACGGGACACCTAAGTAAGATTTAGATTTTTACTCAATGTGTCTGACCATTGAATCTAAATAGCAAAACCTGGGACTACACTCTACATAAATATATTATTATTTATACTTTGGGAAAAAAATGTATCATGTAAGTCAACGTAATATTAATAACTATATCTATATCTATAATAATCCATTCCTAGTTGCTAATAACTCGCATCAAGAGTAATTCGTTATAGAGAATAATTTCTGTTATGAGGTAGAATTCAAGGGATTTAAACAATAAGAGACTGTGTACTACTTAGTAACTTCTATAATATCCCATTCTTAGTTGCTAATAACTTACATCATGAGCAATTCGTGTGACAATGATTTCTGTTATGATTTAGAATTACAGGGATTTTCAAAATAAAAGACTGTGCACTACTTAGTAACTTCTATAATAATCCATGCCTAGTTGCTAATAACTCACATCACGAGCAATTCGTTTGAGAAGCTGCCACATAATATACCATTTTAGACAAACAACCTTTTAACCATTCTGGTATATTTACATCAGTGAACGCCTCTTAACATTTATAATACGTTCTTTAACCCTATTCTTAACACTTTCATCCTCATCCAACTTCCAACAACATCTTTAACACAAAACCGTTCGGACAATTTATCCTTTTTCATTTGTTTACACCACGGAACTTTCCTCACCATTTGTAATACGTTCTTCAACCAATTTTTCTAACCACATCCCACACTACATATTGCACAAAGCAACATTTTATCCGTTCTACTGTAGTTATATCAGTCAAGTACCCTCCAAATTAATAATACGATTTTCAACCAATTCTTAACACTTCTAACCACATCTCACACTGCAAATTGCACAAAGCAACATTTTATACGTTCAACTGTAGTTAAATCAGTTAAGTACCCTCTAAATTAATAATACGCTCTTCAACCAATTCTTAACACTCCTAACCACATCTCACACTGCAAATTGCACAAAGCAACATTTTAACTGTTCTACTGTATTTAAATCCGTTAAGGACCCTCCAAATTTAAAATTCGCTCTCCCCCTCATCATTTGGAATACATATTTTCATTTAGCCAATAATTGTCAACTCAACACTTCCAAACCACACATATTATACCACAGTTTAGACAAAAAGTGAATTTTATCCATTCTGCTCTATTTACATCAGTAAACTACCATCAACATTTTTAATTCGACCTTTAACCAATGCTCAACTCTTCCAATCACATCTTACATTACAGTTTAGACTTAAGACAAAACAACTTTCATCTATTCTTTCCACTGTATATGTAAATCAGTGATCTTTAACCAAATCGTAAAACTTCTAACCTCATCTTATAACATTTGGACAACATATTTTATTTTACTTTTTAATTTGTTTCCTCTAATAAATTACCGAATGACCCTTAACACTTTTAATACGTTCTGGGTAAAGAACGGATTTAACACTTTTACCACATCTTTTAACTCATTTTGCTACTACAAAATAGACAAAAGAACTTTTTATCCTTCCTCTTCTATTTATCAGTTTACCATATTAACCAATAAAACTCTCCTTAAGCTTCCTCTTTAATACGTTCTTTAACCAATTCAAACTTCACCACATCCATTTGAAGAAAAGATTGTCAACTATTTCTCCAACTTCTAAAAGAACTACCTTCTTTTTATATGTTTTTAAAAACATCCTTTTTACCCTTTCTCATCTGTTTACAGTTAACGTGTTGTTGTTTTTTTTCTCCCCTCCTACTTGCTTCACCCAGTTATCCACATCATGTCCTTTTCGTAGTAAACTTGGCACTACTAACCCTTATTTTCTTGGGATCCTTCCCATTTATCCTTTTTTTTTGTACGAAGGTGGGACCCCGTAGGAGTTAGGTAGTATTATAAAGGAGAGACGCCTCAGGTCCAAGCGAGTTTTCTCAAGAGCTCGCGGCGGTCCCTCAGCCAATCCTTATTGGTCCTCATGAAGCAGTTGTTATAGGTCTTTCAGAATCTACCATCCTGCCTTGTACCTTCTTCCATCTCCCGTACCTCCATCTTTTTATTTTTTAATCTTTTTTTTATCTGGCGTTCAAGGTCATCCGGTCATCTTTCTACTCTTTAATATAAAAGGAATCCTTTTTCTTAAACAACCAAAACTCAACTTACACTTTATTCGTATATATATGTATGTATATATATTTTTTACATTCTTTCTAATAACAATAATTGTTTTTATTTTTTTTTTTCCTGATAAGGTGTTTTATTCACATTCTTTTTCATAATATTTTTTTATTCACATTCTTTCTGATAGCAATTGTTTTTGTTCACATTCTTCCTGGTAGCAAATGTTTTTGTTCAAATTCTTTCTGATAGCAATTGTTTTTGTTCACATTCTTTCTGGTAGCAATTGTTTTTATTCACATTCTTTCTGATAATGACAACTTTTTTCCGTCACTTTAAAGATAAAAACTTCTAACAATTAGTTTTTTACTTTCTCCTTACGTACGCAGTATATGTGGAGATAAAGTATTGTGATAGTGAAAATAATAGATTTTTATGGAGTAACTCGTCTCAATGTCCTTTAAGTCCAAAACTGTTAATTACATCAGTGTCCACCAGCTATAATTGCAAAGAGTGAGAGGACGGGTTCGATTCCCCGCCAGGAAATATTATTATACTATGGCATGTTTTAACAAAATGTCTAAATTTTAATAAAGGGTCCAAGAAACCGGAAACAGCTAACAAATAAAAAACCCAGGTCCAAATAATTATGTACTCGTATATGAGTAAATTTAGTAACTCCAAATTTTAAAGATGTATGTACATTCTGATTTCCTAAAGCGGCCCGCACGCGATCAATAGTATTATCAATAGTATTGTCAATTATATTTGTCAATGTGCAATGTAATAACAAATTTTCATCAATACTATTTTTTATATTAATACTAACTCCGCTCACGGTCAGTAATATTGACAATACTTTTGTATATTGACAATACTATTGACCGTGTACGGGCCACTTAAGAATAATTAGTTTTCGTGTGACGTTAATGTTATTTCTTTTGTCAACATAACTTTCTAATAACAATTTTGCTTCCAAGCTTAATGAAGGTAATGGAAGCATGGAAGCATGGGATTTTCAAAAAATGTCTTTCAAATTCAAAAATTTTAAGACAGAAATCCGTTTCAGACATCTTTGGTCTCGTTTCTATCTGGTGGTTTGCCCTTAATGTTTGAGAACCAACATATCTATTAGCCCATTGTTGAACCCAGTGGCGTATCCAGTGGCTAGGTCTGGAGGGGGAACATTCTAAGTCAGTTTAGATTGGGGGGGGGGGGGGGAATGGTAACAAAACAAGGGAACTACTTATTCTGAAAAGCAGCTACCCCCCCCCCTCCTTTTCAAAAAAATTGAAAATATGACCTCTCAAAACAGCACTTTCATGCATTTATGAGGTGAAATTGAATATGAGGTGAATGTAAAAAATATGTATTAAAAAAAAATACGGCGGTTTTCTTTTTTTTACTTTATTATGTCTGGGGGGGCAGACATAAGACATAGGGGGGCACAGGGGGCACGAGCCCCCTGTGCCCTCCCCCTCTGGATACGCCACTGGTTGAACCCATATAACGTTCAAACGTCTGGTTGCATTAGTTTCACTTCCACATGCGTTGAAACATACATTTATTGCTTCCGATCTTATACACAAGGTGACGGAAGCATTGTCTTCGAATTAAAAAATTCAGGACCGAAATCCGTTTCAGACAGGGAACATTTGTTTGTCCCGTTTCTGTCTGTCTGTCAATATTTCTGTCATAATTTTTTTGATTTTTTTTTTATATCTGAAATCTAATCGTCCGATTAAATAATGAAATTAGGGTTTGGTAGGTTATAATTAGTATCTTGTTGGTCCCATATTAATTTCAATTGGCACATTAAATATTGCTAAATTATTAATTTTATTTATGTAAAAAGAACCAATATTAACCAATATTTTCGCAAAATCGTTGAACGACAGAGACACGTGACCAAATGTTCCTTGTCACCTGAAAAGGATTTCTGTCTAACATATTTTTTTCAAAATTGGAGATATAAAAAAATTATTCTTAGGAACAATCACTGTTCTTTAGTTGCCTTCGGTAAGCTCGGAAGCAAAATGAGTGGAGGATATTATATAAATTAGACTACTTAAATTATTAGCAAATTATCAGTCAAATAAGCGATCAGAAGCTAGAAAGCCCAACAAATTGGTAGACTATTATTTTCATATATACATTTTTTTAATTTATGGACATTCTGATAAAGTGCATTGCTTTTATATTATGACCTTCAATTCTTAAATTGTGGAGAGGTATTGTGGACTTATTAAGAATTACAACTCAGAAGAGGGTTTTTGTTTGGAATAAAAGTCCTTTCTTTAAAAATTGATTCTTTTAATTCATCAACTCACTTATCACTGAAGAAGCTCAGGTTCCCTGAGCGAAAGCTTTGATGAATTAAAAGAATCAATTTTTAAAGAAGTTCTTAAAAAGAAATTTATTTACTATGTCTCTAAATTTTATTGAATTTAGTTAGTTAAGTTAGTCAAGCTTAGTATATTTTAGTACTTTATGTTATGTACGCTAACTAGCGACTGAAAACCGACTTGAATAGAAAATTAAAACTTAATGGACCGGCCGAAACAAATTTATAATTAAAAGTAAGATCAACGAAAATAGATTTCCTCATAACAAACTAGTAGTTATAAATTATGAGCAAATTATAAAAAAAAACCTTTTGATTTTAAAATTTCATATGCTTTAATTTAGTAGAGAATGTTATATATAATATATATATACAAGTACCCTCCAA
>KZ654590.1:0-12882 GCA_001010745.2 Gerris buenoi
CTATTAGTAGTGAGGAAAAGTAAAAAATTTGCAGTAATTTTAAAAATGTAAATGCTGAAAATATAAGAAATCATTCAATAATTAGTTCCATTTAACCAGGAAAACCAGTAACAACTAGAAAAATGGAAAACGCCGAAAAATAATGTCTAAGCATGAAAAGAAATTACTGTACGAATTGTGTCAGACAGATTTTGAAAATTATTAAATTTCTAATTTTGTAATAAGTTGTAATTTTCTCGAAAAAATTATAAATTTATACATTATAAATTTATTTAGCCAAGTAAAATATTTTTAAGCGTAAAGAAGAGCTTATACACCTTAATCATATAACAATGTTCGAGTATACTTATAATTTATAAGTATTGATTATTATTTTATAAATTAATTTTTACGTTTTTGGTAGTATTTATACTACGGAACATTTAAATTTTAATTTAAATCAAATTATAATTATTATTAACTACGGGAAACAAAATTACAAAAAAAATTAAAATATTGCGAATTAGCAATTGATCGCTGATGGCAGAAATTTTGAGTTGTGAAGTCAGCAATATTTCTAGGATGACTTCGAAACCCTAAAATGAAAATGTCTATCTGAACAGACGCGCAGAGCCTAAACCAATGAATAGATTTCTATGAAATTTGGTCAGTATGTTCACAAAAAAATCCTACCCGAGTTTTTTTAGACAACAAAAAGCTTAATTAATAAACGCTTAGATNGTATTTTAAAAATGTAAATGCTGAAAATATAAGAAATCATTCAATAATTACTTCCATGTAACCAGGAAAACCAATAACAACTAGAAAAATTGAAAACGCCGGAAAATAAAGTCTAAGCATGAAAAGAAATTACTGTACGAATTGTGTCAGACAGATTTTGAAAATTATTAAATTTCTAATTTTGTAATAAGTTGTAATTTTCTCGAAAAAATTATAAATTTATACATTATAAATTTATTTAGCCAAGTAAAATATTTTTAACCGTAAAGAAGAGCTTATACACCTTAATCATATAACAATGTTCGAGTATACTTATAAGTATTGATTATTATTTTATGTTATTTTACATCACTGAAAACTTTTTTTAATTTGTGTAAGTAGGTATAATGTCATGTGGAGTCAATTGTTAAATTTTGTTATATATTTACCATGACCCTCTCTCATGAAGATAGTTATAATTTACACACAATTATTTTCACCACTAATTGTAAGTAGTTACAATTATTATTATTATTATTAATTATCAATTATTACCATTTTGTTTTTAGTTTGATTTTGCTTTTAAAATTATTATTGTTATAAGGGAACTGAAACAACTGATAATTTAATCTTATTGTGATTTTAGAATTAAATAACTGTGACAGAAGATGACCCAATAAATGGTCGAAAGATCTCGTCTCATGAAAGAAAGAGAATAGTTGTTAATTATTACACCTAATCTATTAATTAACAAAAATAATTAATAATTAAAATTAAATAAATTTAATTTTATTAAATAAAATTAAGGTGTTAATTTTAACGTTTTACAATATTATTAGCTATTACCTGAATTGAGTATAATTAAAATGAATTTTTCAAAGATGCGAAATAATGTTAAAGATGACCTAATTTTTAAGATAATAAAAATTATAACTTCCTTTTTTAAATAGCTAAAAAAATTAATAATAATACTACAAAATTAAGAAATATTTAACTGACAAAAAATCAAAATCATAAATACCATAACCTATCGAATGTCATTAACCCTTAGCTTGTAAAAAGAAACGAACTTCTATCTTATCTACACATTCAAAAATATAAAATATCTAACGTAAAATCTTTTCATTTAAAATCACCCAACCC
Organism: Gerris buenoi; assembly: GCA_001010745.2. NCBI lineage: Eukaryota > Metazoa > Arthropoda > Insecta > Hemiptera > Gerridae > Gerris > Gerris buenoi. The sequence goes on from KZ654590.1 coordinate 1,843, forward strand.
AGTGACCTTCTGGATAAAATATCAAAGGTTAACATAATATATTTGCTGAAAAATTTCTATTCACGCAAATTTTTTGTGCGCCGAATCTCTAGTTGTACAATGTTTAATGTGGAAGTACGTACATCGTACATATACAAAATGTTCTGTAGAACGTCATGTAGCTTCCTCGTTTAAAGATAATTTTACAACCTAATATTGTATAATTTTATTTATTTATTTATTTTATACGGTTCCTTTGGTAAGACCAAAAAAAGGAACCCTTTTAAGTTTCGTCCCTGTGTTTGTCATGAAATAAAACTTTGTGGCATTAAGATTATTTAACGCGTACATGTAAGGTACATAGAAAAAATACAGCGAACTCAAAATGATTAGCCATTAAAAAATTACGCGCAATTTTACTCTTTCGATAAAAACGCAATGCAAATTATTAAAGAGTATAACATTTGTGGAAATTGTTTAATTTTCAACGCGATTTTTTTTTTTTTTTTTTTTTTTTTTTTAACATTTTTGAAATATTGCGTAATCTTGCGTTCTTTTTAATGTACATTTAGATATGGTGATTGTTCACTTCACTAGATATATTAAATTGTTTTTTCATTTGAAAGTATTGTGAAAGTTTATAGTTTATAGGGGAAAAGTTTCAATGGATTTAATTTGTTTCGATAACTGTTTCTAACTTTTTATTATATGTATATAATTACTACATGGTTAGTAGGAGTAAAAAATAACCATAAAATAAAAAGATGATTACTTTCCTTGGAAATAAATATGAAAAATAATAAGTAAGTAATAAATAAACAAATAAATAAACTTATAAGTAAAGGCGGAGACACACCTGAGCATTCGCTCCGAATGATACGTTTCCGTTCGGCTCGTCCTCTCCATATCTAGTGATTCGGGGCGAACGGATGCTCATTCGGGGCGAATGCATGCTCATTCGGGGGCGAATGCATGCTCATTCGGGGGCGAATGCATGCTCATTCGGGGGCGAATGCATGCTCATTCGGGGGCGAATGCATGCTCATTCGGGGGCGAATGCATGCTCATTCGGGGGCGAATGCATGCTCATTCGGGGGCGAATGCATGCTCATTCGGGGGCGAATACATGCTCATTCGGGGGCGAATGCATGCTCATTCGGGGGCGAATGCATGCTCATTCGGGGGCGAATGCTCAAGTGTGTCACCACCTTAAAAGGTGTTCATTAAAAAAAAATTAGGTAAATAAAATAGGAATTTTAAAAATTCCTACATACAGATATTTGTTTTAGACATCTAGGAACATTCTTAACCTCGTGTTCTCTGTGGATCAGTCGGTCCTTTCCGTCAAAATTTTTTTAGAAACCATCATATCTCAAAAACAACTCGTCCAATTTTAATTCAATAAAATGTTGCACAATTAGCCCATTATTTACCTGCTTAATTTATAACATCTAAATTAATAGATCCACTCTCTCATCAACATTTGCTCAAACCATGTTTTTGTATTAATATCTATATATCTTCAAAAATTGTTATCTGATTATGAAGAAGTTTGGACAGTTTATCGAAAATCGACCATAAATGGCCCCATAATCATTTCTTGCTTAAAAGTAAGTGGGGGTCACACTGAAAATTAAACTGACCTAAATCTTATTAGACCAATAATGAACTCGAGAAACTACACGTTACATTTTACACTAATTAACAGATTAGATTTTGACAGCTTTCTTGAAATAGTAGGTTGTATTTTATTTAATTTATCTTGTATACGAAATGAATTTCCGGCAATTCCTTGCCATTTAAAATTTTTAAATTACCATATTTAAATTAAAATGTTTTTAACATTTTATTTTTTAAAAGATTGCAGTTAGAATTAGGATAACACCTCCAACTTATTTTAATTTATTATTATTATTATGTATTATATTATGTAAAATTCACTGATAAACAAAGAAGTGATGTAAAATGGCCGATACAGCGTCCTGTAATGTGTTAATAGGGTGTAAAAGAAACCGAACAGAGATTTTTTAAAAAACATTTATTAAATGAATCCATTATATATTATAAATGAAATATTAAAACCACCATAATTAATTAATCTCAAAGACGTCCTTTTGAAAACAGTAAACATATTTTTAAGTAGTTTAAATTGCAAATTAGAGAATATATACATATTTAAGTAAATCTACTAACTGAAATGTTACGGTCTAAAGAAAATGAGTTTAGAGTCAGCTGTTTCTATATAGTCAGCTGTTTCCCGCCTTTTCTGTCACTTTTGACCTTGGCATTGCCTGGATAGAAGTAGTCTGACACAACCTTGACAACTCTAAAGCTTCCAAACTAACTTTCAATGCTTCGCAAGTCCAGAATACCAAATAGAATAAAGCCTTCTCGCTCATTTCAATAGGAACCATTTGTACGAGGAAGACATGTCCAACATTTGCCGGGTCCTTGTAAAATAACTTAACGCTTATTTAACTACGTAGACTTTATAAATAAGTAATACAGTGATTTGTAAAATCTTCTTGTCCTTTAGCAAATATAGTAATAATTCATTTTTTTAATATTGGTTTTATGAAATAGACTGTTCGACTGTTAGACATCGAAATATATGTTTCGTATTTGTATATATACATATACTATTACTACTATATATACATATATGTTTATATTAGTAATAAGAAATATATAATGAAATCAAATTTACCAAGTATTACATATTTTTGCTCTAAAATATTTTAAAATAATCGGAAGCGGGGAGGTCTCAAAACTTTTCCTCGCCAAATAATTCCGGTATTAGATTGTTAGACCCCTAAGCCTCTAAGTTATTTTTAGAATATAAAAATGACTTTGACTAATAATTATTTTTAAAAAAGCAATAAACATTGCTTTTTAGGACAGAAGCTTTTTACAGTGTACTTTAGGACAAAGGAATATCACACTACTGTATTTGTATGGGAGTAACAGTCTAAAGAAGAACATTCTGTACACCTTCTTTGGATTGTTACTCCCCTCTGGTTTTTTATAAGGGGAGTAAGAATTTAAAGAAGTGTCATAATTCCAAAATGGCGAAAGATATTAAGTTGAAATATGGAGGAATTATTTATTTTATAGACAGGGTGTAATTGGTACGAATTTCTGCTTAATCAGCGATATTGTTTTGAAATTACTGTGAGTTAAAGTTTTTTAAAATCCGATATTTTCAAAATATTGTCGGCAGATATGAATACGAAATTCAGTGGAAATGCTTGTCTCCTATAAAGAGGTAAATAATTTGAGCAAATTTCAGCTTACTCGGAAAAATGTTTCGAATCTACGAATTAATTGCTGCCTCAGCAAAAATTCAGCAAAATAGATTAATAACGTCCCAAATGGTTTTCCATGCGGAACAAATCCACCTAAACATTGATTCTTTGTACTATGTTACAAAACTCCAAGCTTAAATACTGTGTTAGTTATGTGAAACACAGATAGATGATATCTAGCTCAAAACCACTGATATGTAAACCACTGATATGCAAACGACTGATATGTAAACCACTGATATGTAAACCACTGATATGCAAACGACTGATATGTAAACCACTGATATGTAAGCCATTGATATGTAAACCACAAAATAGATAATTCCGAAGAAATCTCGGATTCGGATTTTTTATTTGAAAACAATAGTTTTCTTTTAAAGGTATTAAAAATGAAAAAGATAGTTAAATAAGTTCTGAATAAATAATCTGGATGTTGAATAGATACAATTTATTCACGTAAAATGTACCCAAATTAATTATTATAATAATTGTCACAGCATAATTTACAATAATATAACTATACAATGCTGGCATATATTTAATTTAGAATATTATTGTTAAGATTTTTAAAGCCTAATTATGATAAAATGCATATATTTATTAATTTGGAATATTACTCTTAGGATATTTAAAGGCTATTAAAATAATATGGATATGTCCTATAACCAGCATAGTGTCAAATGGTATTTTAAAAACAGTATAACATTTAATATAAATTAATTTCAAATGCAATTAAGCTAATGAAGTAACGTTAATTAAAACAACAAATACACGCATATTTAATATTTAACTATCTGCAATATTACAATTAACAAATTCAGAAATGCATATTTCTCTATTATAAATTTAATTATTTATGGTTCAAAACGTTTTCAACAACAAAGTTTGAACAAATATATTGTTATCCCATTATCTATTTTACTGTTCAACAGCCTGAATAAGATTTGATATTAATAATTTTAAATTTAAATTGGGGGGTCACCCAAAATTGGTAATATAAAGTAAGATCTAACAGTTATAATTAAACAATGTTGTTACCATTAATTCTGTGGCACATAGCTTACTCGCGTTCTTTTTCGTATTCTATATAAGTTTATGTTTGTGAGCATGCGGAAGATAAAATTGAGCGATAGACCGACAGACAAACCGATCGACAGACACGGAAAAAACATGTTCCCTGATATCTGAAACGAATATCTGTCTTGGAATTTTTGAAGTCAGAGACCTAAATTTTTTTCATTCTTGAAAAAGATTTCATTACCTTCGGTAAGCTCGGAAGCAAAAACATTTAAAAAGCGTTTAACTGGTGGTTGATTACTTTTCGTTTTCAATTTTTAATAAATACATCGGAAAATAGATTTTTGCCGAGAAAACGGCTTATATCGTTAGATTCGTATTTAAATAAGACTATATTCTAGAATTTTTAATCAAAATCGTTTTCTTTCCAAAACTGTCTTCGAGAAATATATATATATATTTTTTTAAAGTTTTTNTTAATTATTAATAAATACATCGGACTGCTGGGAAAACGGTCTATATCGTTAGATTCGTATTTAAATGGACTAATTTTAGAATTTTCAATCAAAATCGTTTTCTTTTTGTTTATGGGGAGGAGGGGTAGAGCCCCAAATTTGGAAGTAAAATTAATTTTTCGATTTCACCTTGGTGTATGATTTTTCTGAACATGTACGCCAAATTTCGTCCAAAACAACCCAGTAGTTTAGGCTCCACGCGTCTGCACAGAGGACAGACAAACATCTTTTAAAAACCACTTCTTGTGGACTCTTAGGACCTTAAAACAGTGTTAATCTATCAAAATCGAACTTTTATACGAACTTTCGTGCTATCATAATACTTTTTCTTTATATTATGAGAAAGTAAATTAGGAAAATATGCACAAAAAAAATAAAAAAAAAATTAAGTAATAAATGTTGTGTCATTTATATCTATATGGTAACTATTCGTTAAATTTTAGTTATGATAAAAAAAAATTGCATAAGTAGTTTATTTTAAGATTTTGCGCTCACAAATTATTATTTAGACAGTAGAGGGTTTTGTTATCATGGTACTTGTAAGATTGTCAGGATAGTTGTCGAATGGAGAGTATGTGGGAGGTCCTGCAGGATTAAAGGGATGTTGAAGAGGAAAAGGATGAGGAGGCTATTAGAGAAGAAAGTTGTTGGTAAGGGAAGATGTGAGAGTGTTATTAGAAGTGTTGAAGAAGGTGGAAGTGAGGCATGACCTTGGTATCAGTAGAGCTAGGATAGGAGGTCGATGACTCTACTGCCACTACCTTACAATATATCCTGAACTACCCGCCTCATCCTTAGAGGTCCTGAGGACTCAGGTACTACAGACAGGATCCCCTTCCATCCTTCTTCCTTACCAAGAGCCAACTTGAACTTCAAACTCCCTCTCTACCTGAAACACCTGGAGGTCTTCACCCATTATAGAAGGGGGCACGTGGCCTTAACCAATACCACTGAGTTAACTGCTAAATCAAATCAACCACGAAAGCGTTTGTCACATGGAACATACTGTTAGTTTTAGATGCCTAGACATTATTTTTTTTTAAATGGTTAAGACGAATATCGTAATCTTATATCATAATGACAAAATCGTCGAATATGCAAGTAGTTTTCATTAAAAAAATATGTTTTCCCTTTAATTTGGATAAGAAAAAAGTTGACCATTGNCATGTTGTGTCATTTATACATATCTGAAAACTATTATTTAAATTTTAGTTATGATAAAAATAAAAAAAATGCATAAGTAGTGTATTTTAAGATTTTGCGCTCACAAATTATTATTTGGACAGTAGAGGGTTGTTATCACGGTACTTAAAGATTGTCAGGATAGTTGTCGAAAGGAGAGTATGTGGGAGGTCCTGCAGGATTAAAGGGATGTTGAAGAGGAAAAGGATGAGGAGGCTATTAGAGAAGAAAGTTGTTGGTAAGGGAAGAAGATGTGAGAGTGTTATTAGAAGTGTTGAAGAAGGTGGAAGTGAGGCATGACCTTGGTATCAGTAGAGCTAGGATAGGAGGTCGATGACTCTACTGCCACTACCTTACAATATATCCTGAACTACCCGCCTCATCCTTAGAGGTCCTCAGGACTCAGGTACTACAGACAGGATCCCCTTCCATCCTTCTTCCTTACCAGGCAACTTGAACTTCAAACTCCCTCTCTACCTGAAACACCTGGAGGTCTTCACCCACTATACAAGGGGGCACGTGGCCTTAACCAATACCTCTGAGTTAACTGCTAAATCAAATCAACCACGAAAGCGTTTGTCACATGGAACATAATGTTAGTTTTAGATGCCTTGACATTATTTTTTTTTAAATGGTTAANAATCGATATTTTTAAAAAGAATTATAATAATTTGTAATTTAATTTAATGGGACTAAGGCGCGTGTTAGAACAACTGAAGGATTAATAATCATATTCAAGGCCGAGCCCTACACATTAATTGAAGCATCGCAATTGAAGTATTTAAATTACAAAGTTATTAACACATTGGCCACAATTTTTAAGAACAGAAGATTTTATAAAATTTACAGCTATTAAATCCGAGAGATAAAATTAGATCTTATGCTACAACGTTGTAAAGGATAAGCTAAATTACGGAAGCAAACTAGATACGTTTTATCTATATAGGTTACGAGAAAAAAGTAAAGATACACGAGCACAATATTTTGTTATCGTAATGTTTGGACTTTAAGAACATCTTGTCTTTATGGACTTTCTCCCTAACCTATATCTTTCAGAAAAATGGTATTTTAACACGCGTAGTCTAGATTTACTTTAAAAATAAGAAGAAAAAAAGCCCCAGTTTACCAAATGATAAAGAGAGCAAACATTAAAAATTTAAGGACTCTAAAATATTCTGCCAAATTAGTGTGGCACATAGCTTCCTCGCGTTCCTCCCCCTTCCTATTCCTCCCCGAAATCGAATTCGTGACCTTTTAATATAATCATAATCCGGCATCTTTGCGTTATCATTTAGTTGATTTTAGAGGGTCGTCATAACTTCACCTTATTGACCAATTAAAATGGTCGAGCACGTGTAAACAGGCCTGCCAACCCAAGGTTCCGATTAGTCTCCCTTAGCCCTTCAGAACTGCGTGTGTGCCTTCAAACAAAATTAATAAAACTATCAAAACTAATTAAATCAAACAGAATTAATTAAATCAAACACAATTAATTAAATCAAACACAGCGTATTTCGGCTAAGAGAATAAGAGAAGGTAAGAAACTCGTGCCTGTTTCAAAAGTAGGTCTGTGACTGGAGTGTCTATTGCCCTATGCAAGTAACTCACGTAAGAAAAGTCATCCGGATGATACTAGCATGCTGTTTCACTGGCAAATGTACACAGCGTCTGCAGCATGCCAGCTACTGACATACTAGTTACTCCCCACTGGTATGCTTTTTTACTAGTGTATTTCCGCCTTAATAGATGTAGAAATCTACTTTGATAAATATATATATAATTTTACGTGAAGAGACTTTTCCTTGCACCATTAATGATGGCCTCCACTTACACTCCATATATCAATTTAATAAATTTAATTACAACGTCAAACATTCGGCCCGAATTAGGTCGGTCAAGTTTTACCTATACTTAATCGCCAGACACGTAAAGCGGCTTAAGCCAACTTCCACATTGCCGAGCCGAAAAGAGGAAAGGAAGGGAGCATTGGTCTCTGCGCATGCTCAGTTTAGTTAAGAAAATGCGAATACATCATTAATGAATGTATGTTATGCCTCCTTCTTTTCTTAAATTTATTTAAGGTCCAAATTATGGGGGTAAGGGTAAGCTGAGGGCTGAAAGAGATAAGGTTGTGTTTATATTGTAACACAACTTTACCAACGTTAAAATATCCCTTACTATATGCGAGTAACTGCGCTACTATATTTGTTTTAGCCTGGTCCATACGTTATGTAACAAACCATCATACATGGATTAAATCGATATTTTTAAAAAGAATTATAATAATTTGTAATTTAATTTAATGGGACTAAGGCGCGTGTTAGAACAACTGAAGGATTAATAATCATATTCAAGGCCGAGCCCTACACATTAATTGAAGCATCGCAATTGAAGTATTTAAATTACTAACTTATTAACACATTGGCCACAATTTTTAAGAACAGAAGATTTTATAAAATTTACAGCTATTAAATCCGAGAGATAAAATTAGATCTTATGCTACAACGTTGTAAAGGATAAGCTAAATTACGGAAGCAAACTAGATACGTTTTATCTATATAGGTTACGAGAAAAAAGTAAAGATACACGAGCACAATATTTTGTTATCGTAATGTTTGGACTTTAAGAACATCTTGTCTTTATGGACTTTCTCCCTAACCTATATCTTTCAGAAAAATGGTATTTTAACACGCGTAGTCTAGATTTACTTTAAAAATAAGAAGAAAAAAAGCCCCAGTTTACCAAATGATAAAGAGAGCAAACATTAAAAATTTAAGGACTCTAAAATATTCTGCCAAATTAGTGTGGCACATAGCTTCCTCGCGTTCTATCCCCTTCCTATTCCTCCCCGAAATCGAATTCGTGACCTTTNGGTTATAAGTGAGGATATTATATAAAATATACGAGTACAGTAAGAAATGCGATATCAATGCAAAATAAATAAATAAAACACACTGCCAATTAGAGGAAGATATAGGTTCCTCGCGTCTTAATATTGTAATTTCTCAGGGAAGTGTAAGAGTGGAGTTTGGTGTGTAAGAGTGAGTTTGGTAAGAGTGGAGTTGGTTTAAATGTGTGAAAACGATTAACATGAAACCAATAGTGGTCCGTACCATCCAAATTTCAACCAATAACAGATTCATTTAAAATCTTGCACAAGAGAAGAAAGAACATAATCAGAGTTTCAAACTGCAATAACGTTTGCTAAGTCAATTTTATATTAATCAATGATTAATATTTTTAATCGTTAAATCCAAACGAGAATTTATTGCTATCCAAGATTTTGGACATTGAGAAGTTATATATTCACGCATAATGCTGACATAGGCAATAACAAACATTCTGAATGCACTGGATGCACCTCGTCGCATTATAGAATTATACCCCAGCCATTCTTGTTTCATATTTACAGTCTATAATATGTAAGAAGGTATCATCTAAAATTTAAGTTTTAACATTGTAATTTTCAAAATATAGTTTGAATTCTGCAGAACTTACTAAGTGTAAGGATATATCTAATTCAATTTAATGCAAGTTAGAAGGAAAAGTTTTTCCCCGTAAAATTATGTATACATTTATAAAAGAATTTAAAAAAAGCGTTTTATTACCCCTGAAGACACCTCTAAAATTATATTTATAAAAGCAGTTTTCAGCCTCTAAAAGGCCATCATCAGTACCAAAAATGATGAAAACGTGAATTAAACAAAAGAGTTCAAAGGGGTCGGGTGAGTCATGCTATTGATGATAAGTCATGTGCCAATGTCTGGCTTTACACATCTCATCCCGCCCCTATCAGCTTTTTTGTTAAATTCACGTTTTCATCATTTACGGCGCTGATGATGACCTTAAGACGGAAATACACAAGCCAGTTACTCAAAAACATAGTAGCTTACATAGAAGAGTGCTACTGGCATGTGAGTGAGAAGCATTGCCAGTATCATGAGTCGAGGGGTGGGGGAACTGATAAGGCATGTGTAAACAGGCCTGCCAGCCCAAGGTTGCGATTAGATAGCACGAGTCTCCCTTAGCCCTTCAGAACTGTATGTATCTTTAAACACTATTAATAAAATTATCAATTAATTAAATCAAACATTATTAATTAAATCAAACACAATTTATTCCGGCTAAGAGAAGGCAAGAAACGTGTGCCTGTTACAAAAGTAGGACTGTGACTGGAGTGTCTATGTCTATTGCCTTGTGCCAGTAGCTCGCGCAAGAACGGTCATCCGTATGATACTAACATGTTAATGGTATTTCACTGGCAAATGTACAAGCGTCTGCAGCATGCCACCTACTGACATACTATACTCTTCAATGGTATGCTTTTTATTTTTTATTAGCATGTGTCTTTCAGCCTTTATAGATGCTGAAATCTGATTTGATAAATATGTACATAATTTTACGTGGAGAGACTTTTCCTTGTAACTTTAATGATGGCCTCCACTAACACTAACACTATTTAGTGTTAGTTTGTAATTAAATACATTTAATTACATCGGCAAACTTCCAGCCCGACTCAGGTCGGTCAAGTTTTACCTATACTTAATCACTAGACACGTAAAGCGGCTTAAGCCAACTTCCACATTGCCGAGCCGAAAAGAGGAAAGAAAGAGAGCATTGGTCTCTGCGCATGTCTAGTTTAGTTAAGAAAATGCGAATACATCATTAATGAATGTATGTTATGCCTCCTTCTTTTCTTAAATTTATTTAAGGTCCAAATTATGGGGGTAAGGGTAAGCTGAGGGCTGAAAGAGATAAGGTTGTGTTTATATATCCCTTACTATATGCGAGTAACTGCGCTACTATATTTGTTTTAGCCTGGTCCATACGTTATGTAACAAACCATCATACATGGATTAAATCGATATTTTTAAAAAGAATTATAATAATTTGTAATTTAATTTAATGGGACTAAGGCGCGTGTTAGAACAACTGAAGGATTAATAATCATATTCAAGGCCGAGCCCTACACATTAATTGAAGCATCGCAATTGAAGTATTTAAATTACTAACTTATTAACACATTGGCCACAATTTTTAAG
>KZ654594.1:5647-20511 GCA_001010745.2 Gerris buenoi
TTATTATTTTATATCAATGAATTAAGAATTTTATTCTCTTTAGAGCCACATTTGTTTTACCTAAGTTAAATAAATACATTTTTGGGGGGATCAAATTTATGAAAACACCTGTAGATAAGGTGTTTTTCTATCTGAATATAACAGGTTTAATGTAACTGTGGTGTAAGTTGACGTAAATTGACTGTGATTTCAGAAGCGAAATTACCGTATCTACCGTCAGATACAATAATTTTCCTTCTGATTTGTCACTTAAGGCAATTTCGCTTAGTAAATTGTCCTTTAATACAAAAACATTAACTAAAAATCTCTGTTTTCTCGTATTTTTTGTAAGCAGCAGTAGATGATACCCAATGCAGAATATTAAGGGCTGATGTAGAGTGTGGAGGGGGATTTTTCAACAAGAAAAATCCTCAAGAACCTCCTCCAGTATACTCCGATCATATCAGGTAATTCATGATTGGTACTATGAAGAACCTAGTCTTTAATCTGATTGTGGCAATTCGTCTCTCAGATGATTCAAAAGATTGCGGCAAGATTTAATCTTAATTAAAAATAATTTTAACAATCAACATGGCAGCCTTATTATCGGTTGAGGAATAGATCTTGGAGATTAGAGATCTATAGAAAGAGGAAATACACTCTAAAATAAAACCATGTAATAATACGTAAAGCATTATATTAAAAAGTAAATTTATTTTACATATATAATATATAAAAAATTGATTTAAAATTCTGGACACATTAAAATATTGATTTTTGGGGGACAGCAATAAGTACAAAATCGTATTTTCCCGTGTTTTTTCGTATTCGGCTTCGGGACCATCAAAAACGGCAAAAACGACCACCCAAAACCCTGAATATGTCAAAACCTTATTTTCGACCAAAATGACAGATACGGTTTTTTGGCTTAGCACGGCAGTGTACTAGAGTGATTCTATTTCATTCAAGTACTGCAAGGTTAAAATGTTAAATAAAGTTAAGTTATAAAAGTAATTGATCTTGAAAAAAAAAACAAGTATAGTAAAACCAATATGTGCTACAAGCAAACAAAGACATTGAAGGTAATTATCTCAATTCAAACTTGGAACATTTGGAACTTGGAACTTTGGAACATACATAATATTGAAATAAAGCTGAAGCATAATGTCCTATCAGTAGTTTTTCGAAAAAGTCCGGAATTAGTCTGAAAAAAGAAAGAATTTGATAATATTAGACAAAACAGCTGCGATATGGGTGTGATTATAATAAGATGGCTGTAAATGTTTCCTTGGATAAAACATTAAGTAAGAAGCCGCCGCGCCGCTTTTAAATAGAGTTACGAGGTTGGTTTACGAGTTTTAATCCTACAGAAAGGTTATCTTTAAAAAAAATTTCAAAATGTGCTATACTAACAATTTTTTATATTATTTTTATTTATACCTCAGTAAAATTTTATTCCTCCCTATTTTGTATAAAATATGTAAGCGAAGTTAAGATTATTATACTTCTTAAAAATGATAAAATAATTTTTTGGGTTATCGTTAAAAGCGAGGACAATATATTTATATCGAATATTTATATGTGGGTCGTTGAAGGTTAGAGAAATAATTCAGACGCAGAGCATCATACTATAGAAATATAGCTATATTTCGCCCCACTCCGGGGCATATTCATGCCTAAAAACATCGAAAAACCTAGTTAATTATCGTGTATTAAAATAAAAATTTTAAACAATACTATTAACTATCACAGTAGAAACAAGAACACTTCTTACCTATCTTATATGAGTTTAAAGTGCGTAATATAATAAAAAGTTGTATAAAATATGTATAAACCACATAGTGGTTTCGTCGGTTTTTTCATCGTCGTCACAGCTGTTTCATAACATAAAAACTTACTGACTAAATACAATTCTTAACGACACAAAACGGGTAACTCAACTTGAAATAAATTAACAATTGGTAAAAAAAAAATTGACCATATGTATATTTGAAATATAGCCATATTTCTATAGTATGATGCTCTTCGTCTGAATTATTTCTCTACCCTTCAACGACCCACATATAAATATTCGATTATTAATAGAAGGGACACACCTAACTACCTTATATAATATATTTATAAATATATAAAGAATAAGACAGAAAATAAAAATAAAAATAATAATAATGAGTCAGATTAGTCTCAGCCCTACTTTACATTGGCCGAGGTTACATAGGATCCGAATTGTGGTCGTACAAATTCGTACAGGTACGTACGAATGAAATTCGTAAGAAATCGTACGAATGGATTTGAAATCGTGCTCATGCCAAATCGTGTGAGGATTCAGTTTAAAAGAAAGAAAGGATTTAATTGAATTAGATTACTTTTTGGACTCTCCTGGCCGAAAATTTTTGATCTCACAATGATCGTCGGGCGGGTGATGTAATACGTCGGGAAGTGACCGCGCCGCTCCTTGCTTTCTGCTTGCCGCAGGTGCTAACCAAAGGTTTCTAGGTCCGGGAGAGAGTTTAACCATCCTCTCTGTTGAAGTTCTTCGGTTGTTTCTTGATTTCAATAGCCTCCCTTACTACCCTGCTATGATCTGTTGACTGAAGCGAGTACTCGTATACTCTCAAACTTTATGAGATGGCCGGTTTCTTCAGAATGTTGAGCTATCGCTGATCTTTGTTTTTCACTGCTCTTACGTGTTCTTGATGGTGGGTTTAGATAAATCTTCCGGTTTGCCCGATGTAAGGGGAAGCGAAACGTTGGATTTCAGCCCCTTCGTGACACGGATTTCTCCGGAAACCCACGCTGTTTAGTTATATATTATATGAACTCATCGGAACCCCATCCAAAGAGCTCCCTAAACGATACTTTTATCCTTTATACTTTTTTTTTTTGAACGAAGTTCCTTATGGCACGTTCTGGAGCCCGGGAGTGAATTCGAAAAAAATGACCAAAATCACCGTCACGCAAAATTCGTCACGAAATCTACCGATGGCGGATAACTTGTGTAAAAGTTGACCGATTTAGTTGAAATTTGTTACACATGTTCATTTTACCAATGCCCAGGACAAATTCTAACTTCATCTGTTTAATGAGACAAACAACTTTTTTAAATAAAATTGTTTAGTAAAACGAACACCGACACTGCTATGAAGTGATAAAGATCGCTAAATTTATTAAAGCGGACCAAAACTATTAAAATAAAAGAAAACTAACGTTTTTCCCGATATCTTACGTTCTAACGTAACGATTTAAATCTTCTTCATATTGACAATCTAACATTTGTTTACATAACATCTAAGTTAACTTTAACATATGAAACTTTGTATACATCACCTATAGTACAATTGAAAAAAGCATGTAAAATTTCAACCTGATACAAGCAGAATTTTTTGTGTATTAATGATTTATATTTTTTATTTTAACATTAAATTGGAGTAATTTGCCGACGGCATCTGAGAGGACAGTTCTTTTTTGTTCTACAACAATCTGCTTTAACTATAAATTTATCATTACATTTTTTCTCAATATACAATACATTATTTATTGAAGACGCTCACTTCAAAGATAATTAAAAGCTTTTCATTTAATTTTGCCTTAACTCCGCTAGTACAAATAGTTAGTTACTTTTAATTTTGTCTCTTTTCTAACTCCACCATGTATAAGTAGTTATTACTGTGATTTTATAATTTATATTTAATAAAAAGCGTAACGAACTTCGTTCCTACCGGGTGTCCCATGACACCACACGTATTTTTTTACTTTTGTTATGGTTGGTTGAGTAATCGGAAAAAAATTTCTAATGGAGTGTATTCATGTTTGTAATGGTACGGTTGGTTGAGAGGTCGAAATTAATTCGGTTTAGTTAGCTCCCTCTTTGTAAAGTCTAAAAACAAATTATATCTCTGACATTTGTCACGATGTTTTAATGTTTTTTAATCTAATATCTCTGAAAGAAAGCTTCACATTATGTTATCACGAATACATTATCATTTCAGGTAGATAATTCTGTTTTATATTTTACATGTGGGTAGAGTAATGAAGTGAGCTCTAGAACAAAGCAATTAGAGTGATATCATAGAGTAGCGTGCTCACGCCCTCACTACAGACATTAAATCTAATTTTTTTTTCTTTATATTTTACCATTGCCCTATGAACTTTTTTTTTCAATAGATTCCCTAGTCTTTGTTTAGTTTTATTTATTACATTATTATACTTGGGGTAAAAAATTATAAAGTTTCTAACTATTATTTCTCTCAAGTTTCTCGTAGTATTTTATCCCTTCATTGATGAATACGGGAAGTCTGTTAATGGGTGTGCCAAGAACTTTTAGCCGGACCAGTTTTGTTCAGGCCACTGAACAAGTTTAAATCTCAATATTATGTATTATCAGATAGGCAAACCAGCGCTTCCTCAAACCTGCTACACTTCCTTCACTTTGCCTGGATCTGCCATCTATAGCACAATAATGTGGGGGCTATACACGTTCAGATCTTTATTTAGATCAACATCATACCGTCAAACCTGACGAAGCCGTTAAACATGAACACGCTAAGAAGAACACTGCACATGGTTATAGACGCTACAAGTGGAAGTCCACGATAGTTTATTTCTAATCAATTATTATTTCATTAAACAATACCTTTTGGATATCCAATCATTTATTAAACTACTATTGCAGTCCTCTCAATATCTTTACTTAAAGACTCGGCAACGGAATCAGGTACAAGCCCTTCCGTACCGAACAAGTTTGATCCTAACTGACTCCCTCGTCAGTTGTTCTAGTTGAAGTTCAGTTTTAAGTTTTAACAGGAACAGTTAAGTATCGTCCTTTGTATGGTCCCGCGGATCGTTAGGAAATCGTTTAGGACAGGTTTTATAACATTGTATTCTAATCAAATCATGTCAGGTTGGAAAGGGTTTAGGACTATAATTCACACTGTATTAAATTCATTTATGGAAACCTAACAGCTAGAGAACCTTCCTGTTGGATTACATAACGATTGACATAACTACGCATTTCATACAAACCAGTACTTGGTATGGTCAGAGGATCGTTTGGACCGCACAGTAAACAGTTCACAAACGATCCCTGCGCAGGTCGGATCAGTTTGGAGGACGGTACCAAACACTGCCACAAGTCGGGTTGGAACGGTTTGGAGGACGGTACCAAACACTGCCACAAGTCGGGTTGGAACAGTTTGGAGGACGGTACCAAACACTGCCACAAGTCGGGTTGGAACAGTTTGGAGGACGGTACCAAACACTGCCACAAGTCGGGTTGGAACAGTTTGGAGGACGGTACCAAACACTGCCACAAGTCGGGTTGGAACAGTTTGGAGGACGGTACCAAACACTGCCACAAGTCGGGTTGGAACAGTTTGGAGGACGGTACCAAACACTGCCACAAGTCGGGTTGGAACGGCTTTTATCCATTGCGCATGCACGTGACGATTCCGCGGACGGTACATTGTTTAGTTAGAACAAACCTAAAATTTTAAAATAAATAACAAAGTAAAATAGTGCCCGATATTCGAATTAATTTAGCCCCCAAATTAAAATATACTTCTAATGCACCTACTACTAGCTACTCACTGATTTTTTTTTTTTTTTTTAATAAAAGCTTTTAACTCGACAGTAATCAATATCGAAAAAATCCAATGCATTTAGGTACAGTAGTAGTAGTAGTAATGTCCTAGTACTACGGGTCGGACGAACCACTTGTTGGAACCTAGCAATTAGACCTTCACTTAGGTTTTACTATCCCTGTGGTAGAGAGTTGCAGCCACTTCACACATCATACTTCTGTACATTGTACTGCAGAAGCCAGCATGATGTGATCAATAGTGAGCCATACAAATCAGAGCGTAATGGCGAGGAATCGAACCCACGATCCGTACCGCTCATGATTCAGTGATGGCCGAGCAGACATGGTAAGTAATTTAACCCACACGGCCACGCTGGCTTTCTCATTTTGGTACAACTCACACAAAAACAGTTGCAGGCATACACATTTCCTACTTATAGGTATAATTATACCTACTTAAGTACTCCGTCGGTACATTTTTGCCAAAATCGGAGAGATTTTCACGGTGTATTTTAGTCTGTAAAACACACTAAAAATAGGCGAGGAAAGACATATTAAAGACCTAAATGTACGAACCGGCAAGTAATTAACATAATTAACTCTGTTGTTAATAAATGGATCAACTCATGTCGGCCTATTAAAACGGCTAAAACCCTTTTGTATTCGACTCAAATTCGTATTTGCTACCCATATACACACTAAATGTACAATGTAAAAATACCTAACAATTAATTAAAAAATACTTTTAGCAAATTTATCATTTGAATTTTGCTAAAGCTCAGTCTGGACTACACGACTAGTCCAGAATATCCAGATGAAACCATTCCACTTCCTCCAAGCTCAAAGTGAGATAACAGTTATCACTTGATTGTTGAACCATCAATAAAACTCACTCTACAAACTCTAAACTCATTGTTACTCTATTAACTCATTGTTACTCTATAAACTCATTGTTACTCTATAAACTCATTGTTACTCTATAAACTCATTGTTACTCTATAAACTCATTGTTACTCTATAAACTCATTGTTACTCTATAAACTCATTGTTACTCTANATTATACCATCATGCCAAGATAAGCCATCATACTATCATACAATCATACATCATGCCAAGATAAGCCATCATACAATCATACTATTGTACCAATATAAGCCATCATACTATCATACTATCATACCATCATGCCAAGATAAGCCATTATACTATCATACAATCATATCATCATGCCAAGATAAGCCATCATACTATCATACAATCATACATCATGCCAAGATAAGCCATCATACTATCATACAATCATACATCATGCTAAGATAAGCCATCATACTATCATACAATTATACGATCGTACCAAGATAAGCCATCATACTATCATACAATCATACATCATGCCAAGATAAGCCATCGTACCATCGTACCACTGTACCAAGATCATAAAAATAAAAAATTCAATATAACTTGCAAAAAGCGTACCAACTATTTTTGTACAGCTTTGATATTTTTTTATTAGTGCGGGGTGTTATAATCATAGCCGAGCTTAAGAGTAATAATTTTTATTTATTTGATTTTCCGGTAAAATATTTTTATTTTATTTTAAAAACTGTTACATACACTCTCTTTCTCGTGTCTGGACATTATTTAATACACTCATAATTACTTGCCATAATCATAACTATACATCAATGCAAAAAACGTACAAACTAATTTTGTATAGTAATTTGCAATAATACAATAATTATGATATTTTTTATTAGTGGTGTTACAATCATATAGCTGTGCTTTGTGTAATATTTTTTATTTATTTGATTTAATAAATGGTTTTTGTGTGGTAAAATATTTTTATTTTATTTTAGAAACTGTTATATACACTCTCTTTCTCGTGTCTGGACATTATTTATTACACACATACTTACTTGCCATAAACATTTATATACGCAGTATATAAATGTTTAAACATTTTTACAGAGTGGATTATAATACATAATCATTAATCATTTTTACACGCAGTAGATTATATTATAATGCATTAAAATTTTTACACACAATAGATTATAATACATAATAATTTAAACACGCAGTAGATTATAATACATAATAATTTAAACACGCAGTAGATTATATAACACATAATAATTTATTCACTCAGTAGATTATAATACATTAAAAACACACACACCACTTACAATCTGGTTCATTCTTTTATTATTTTTTTTTCTTGCATTATAGTTTTATTGAATTGCTATTTTATAATATTTATGTAAAACTTGTCAGATTCGAGCCAATGACTGAATCACAAATCACACCTCGGTAGTTTGTGAAGATAATTTTAGTGCGCTGTCGGCATTGCTTCGAATAATGCGGAGTTTAGCAGATGTCCTGGCAAGACATGCGTAACCTTGTGCTGCGCCAAGTTAACCAATATTTATTTACAACCTTATTTATAGCTACTAGTAGTGTAAAGAACTCCAAGAGGGCGAGAGATATACTTCGCCGCATAAGCCGTTAGATTTAAGACTCCCTTAACTGTAATTTAAATTTAAGCTCCACTTTCCCCAGATTAAAAATTGGGGTAAACTGTTGGAGGAGTGAGATAGAGGGTTAAACTAACTAATTTTGCTCCGAGCCCACCACTGCAAACATCTTTTGTCAAAGGATATAATTAAAATCATGCCTCAATAGAAGGTTAAATTATATTATACTAGCCGTTAAGCCCGTGGCAACGGGCAGAATAAATATGGTCGAAAAAAAAGAGCTGAGAGATAATTACAGTCTATAAGATTAGAGTTGGCACAATCGAAGGCGGGAAACAACAAACGTGGAGGTAGTTTTGGGGTTATAAAAAGGGAAAATCAGTGTTGCCATGTTATATTTTTTTTGTGGAACAGGGGTAGAGTAGAGCATTTTTTTCTGAAGTTGCATTCAACATGGGGGACCAATAAAATCGTTTCCCTCAAAATTTTCCCGCCTTTTGATTGTGCTAACTCTAATCTTATAGACTGTAGTTATAATTAAAATATTTAAATAGATGTATACTGTTTAAATAGTAATTTTTATGCTTGAAGATTCATTACAGTGGGATGGCTCAGTGGTAGAGTTATTGCTTCATGTGCCGGAGATCACTGGTTCAAACCCAGCTTATAGATCATCAATTTTTAACTTTATAAATCATCTAGAGGTAAGTCGCCGTCGCCCGTCGTCGGGACAATACTCGATTATATAAAAGATAAGAAATTTAAAGGTAAACAATACTATTATTTTACTTTATTACAGAGAGTACTTCTGTTCTTCTTTTTTTTAATTTGCACTACCTTACTGGGGCTACCTGCGGGTTGTTTTTGATAAACTATAAAAGTTTTATACAAATCAGATAAGTTCTTTTGAAGCTGTATGTGTAAATAAATTGTAAGTTTGTGCGCATGTTGAAGAAGAACAAAATGGACGCCGTTGAATGGAGGTTGAAACTTATATTAAACCAACAATGGACAAATTATGACCAACCAAACAAATTTCATTAAAATCGGACGTGTAGTTTTAAGATGTTGGTTCGAAAAAGTAGAGCGACAGACCGACAGACAGACACGGAACCAACAATGTTCCCTGATATCTAAAATGGATTTCTGTTTGGAAAGGTTTACACATAAAAAATTTTGTTCTTCAGAACGATCACATAGCTTCCGTTACCTTCGGTAAGATCGGAAGAAATAATCTGTCATTTTAGGTTTGTGTTTCATAAGGAGAAGTACCTAGGCGCCCTGGTGGCGATTATTATTATTATTATTACGGAAGCGAAATATTTTCTGTAGGGGAGAGCGAACCGATCAAGTAGTATCTTGGATGTACTTTCACTGTAGAGTTATCATGTAATAAAGAATCTATTTGCAAGCTCAATGAAAATCCTAATAAACTGACTAAATCTGATCTACTAAAACCAGATCAGAAGCTTAATGTACTAAATCAGTACATATTTCCCGCATTGGCTTATCCTCTTCAAACTGCCCCACTGACTAAACTACCACCATCATTATTAGAAGGGGTAGATGTTATAATTAGAAGNTAAAGTTTGCAGTAATTAATTCTTAATGTTAATAAAAAACTTTTTTTTATTAACATTAAAATATTTTCAACATAACAACATAAGTATACATTCTTTATTCAAAAGACATATTTATTAAAGCAAGTATTGTCTACTTGATATAAAATATTTTGGAAAAGCATCTCAAACTTTAAATGCTTTTTCTGCAAATTTTTAAGTTACCTGTATTATTCAGGCCGTCGATATAATCTACTTATGTTATGAGAAAGTTGCGACCGATAATAAGCGATAAGGAAAAACTTGAAATCTAATATTAACACGATCAAGTGCTTCAGCATATTACAAGTTGAAAGAGGGATGATTTGAAAGATATCGGAGGGACGGTATTGTGGCTAGACACTTGACTTAAGTGCTTGGGACAGAAGAGCAACCGGCACTTGAGTTCAAGAGAGCCTTAGTTTACCCATGGCTAAGTCGACTCCTCCGTATATAAGGGGGGGGGACACTTTACACAATACTGTAAACAGTTATTTTGAGATAAAGGTCAGGAGACAAAGAGAGGGGAGTTATAGGCGTAACCCGCAATGCATGAGTTTATAGCAAGAGTGGGGGGAGGGCCAAGTGACATGATACCTACTTATATAGATTATTATTACAAATGAAAAAAGTCTAATTTAAAAAAAAGCATTTTATTTAATATCGAAGCGAGCGTCTTGCAATACATATGTATTGAAGGTTGAGAAAATTTTCTTATATTTATTTATTTTTTATTTTTATTTATTTAATTTATTTTTTTTTTAAGTTTATTTTAAATTTTTATTTTTATTCATGATAAGTGATAAGTAATAGTTAAAGAGGATGATAGTAGTAGAGCCGAGTAGTGAGGGAACAGGACTATTCCTTAACCCTCACGCTTCGGTCCACTCCATTTAAAATATTATAAAATACATCACTTCACTACACAAAAACATCTGCTCATGTCAGGTTAAATTTTACATGCCTATTTCAAGTGTACTTTAGATTTTAGATGATGTGTTTGAAGTGTTATTAGAATTGTTACGTTAGAATGTAAGAACTAAATTTTCGGTAAAAACTATGTTTTTTCTATTTTAAACGTTTAGGTTAACTTTAATAGTTTAAGCGATCTTTAACACTTGATAGCGGTGTCGGTTTTGGTTTTACTAAAACAAAAAAATATTTTTAGAAGTTATTCGTCTCATTGAATACATAAACGCTTAGGCGGATAACGTTTTGCAACGAACTCGTGCTGACATTGGTAAAATGAACATGTGTACCACATTTAAACGAAATCGGTCAACTTTTACTCAAGTTATCGTCATCGGTCAGTTTTGTGATGATAGATTTCGTTACCGATAGTTTTTGTTTTTTGGATTCACTCCCGGGCTCCAGACACTGTAATGTACCATGAGAAACTTCGTTCCAAAAATCATTTATCTCCAGTAGGGAGAAAAAGATTTTATGATTTTGAATTAGTTTAGAGAGACTATTGCAGGTCTTTTCTTCCCTGAACTGAAAAAGTAGGGAGAAAAAGTAAAAGCAGGGCGAAAAACTAAGTACTGCCAACTTAATTATTTTATAAATAGTAGAAAATGAATGGCTAATGTAATGAAGTTGTTGAAATCAGGTTGGCGACATTCTTTATCATTGTTTATAACCTGCATCTAAATAACCTTTTATTTGAGTTCAATTCCAATTCTTATTTATTTTTAATATTGAATCTCTTATATCTGCTATTAAAAGTGCTAATAATTATTGGTATTTATTAAAATAATAACTAAAAACTGTGAAATGGACAAAAATGTGTATTTTCTCCCAACTAGAGACAAAATATTGTATGTACCTCGTGAGTAAAGTGCCATTATTCCACTCGGGATAATTAGCTCCCGAGGCGCAGCCGGAGATAATTATCTCCTTCGGCTGCGCCTCGGGAGCTATTTAGCGTAATTCCCTCGGCTGCGCCTTGGGAATCAAAAACTCTAATTCCCTCGGCTTCGCCTCGGGATTAAGGGACCATGGTTCCTTTGGCTTCGCCTCAAGAACCAACTTTTTCGCTCAGGGAATAATGGCTTACTTTACTTCCTATGTGCATAAATAATTATTATTTTAGACATTCAAGTTTTTTTGGTAATATTATAAGTTTCATTTATTTTACACTCGCAAAAACAACAAAATAAAATCAGATTAGCCAACTTATCTTAGCAATCTGTAACTATATATTTAGGTAACCTTTTAGTAGTAGTAGTAGTAGGTTCTAGTACAAGAAATAGACGATTAGGACGAACCACTTGTTGCATCCTAGTAATTAGGCTTGATTGAGAACCCATTTACCGTGGTAGAGACCAGCCACTTCACACATCATACCTCTTTACATTGTAACTCTGAAACAAGTATGGAGTGATTATTAGTGAGCCATATAAATCAAAGGACCTGATCGCAGGATCGAACTCACAACCTTGTGCTTCCCTCGATTTATTGATGGTTGAGCAAACGTGGCAAGTGTCCAACCAATCAGCTATACATTCAGATAAACCAACTTATCTAACCAATCTGTATGCTTGCTAAATCAGTGGTTTCAACCTTTTTTGAACGCGGACCGGTAAAAAACTTACATAGTTCTGCGGACCGGTTATATTTCCGGGATATGACCCAATAGTACGTTTTAATACTGAAAGTGGTAATTGAATTTCGATCATATAAATTTTATCTTTTACAATCTTAAAGAATCTTTAAAAAAATATATCTTTCGTCTGAGGATTTTTTACATGCATTAAAGTTTTAAAAGGGTTGATTACCCATAGCTGTATATTTCTGGGGTCTCCAATCTCTGGATAGTATTGGTAAAGGCTGAATGTGAATTTAAATGTGTTCTTACAAATCCTAAATTAATATTATTAATACAATATTAATAAAACATAACCGAAATATTTTAAATTCATACTTGATAGCACTTTGCTCCCATAGCATAACTTTTTTATAACGTATCCACTTTATTCCAGGGAGTGAATATATTTTTTATATTCCCTTGAAGAGTTAAATTCAAATAATTTAAAATGGTAAATAAGTCCGCTAAATAAGCTAACTTGGCTAGCCATTCTTCATCAACCAACTTCTCTGCAAAGGAAGATTTTGTTCTCTGAGGAACATATTTATTTCCCCTCAAGTTAAAATTACGGTTTTTTTATTTTTAAAAGATTATATTTAAAAGATTTTAAAAGATAATTTTCCAAAATACTACAGTAAAAAAGGAACATACCAATGGTTGTTAATAAGAAAACAATCAAATCACTTACTAAATTAATCAACACATATACATAAAGAAATATTACAGTACAATTACACCCATGACGATATTAATACTGCAAATAATATCGGCACTAGATGAAATCAAACGGGATACTGACTCATTTAGCGTAAACTTATTTATTTATTTTTTTAATATAAATTCGTAATAATTTAGTAAAGATGGAATAAGAAGGCATTGTCGGTATTTCAGCTATAAAAACATCAAGAGAACGCCTATACAAATTAATAGTAATGTAAGTGTAAGTTAGTAAGTAAATGTGTAGTTATATCCTTCTTCTATAATGCCATTAATTCAATGTATAATAATTCCGTTATTTATAGCCTTGTGTTATAAGAATTACTATTTCTTGATAATTTGTAAAATGAAAGAATACTCTAGTAAAATAAAGGTAGTTTTTCAGTATAGAAGTTTCATAATAATTTTATTCTATTTATTTTTTCTTTTAGTTTTGTTTTATTTTTTTATGTTCAATCTTTTGTTATTCTTTTCCGTAACAGCCTAAACTCTTCCGCGGACCGGTCAAAATTTTCCACGGANATCACGGGGTTCCCTCCACACTTATCTACGGACCTAGTTATTCCTCCGAACTAATAAGGTAAAAACACACGGGATAGAAAACTAGCGTATAGTCTTTACTATAGCTATAGTAAACTAGCATTCATGCTCACATAAACTCTAGTTTTAACCAGCTATACGTATAATTTTCTATCCTATAGTCGAATTATACGCTATACACACAGAAATATTACTACACGAGAAGGAATCAAAACTATACTTGTTATTGTATCTTATTAATTCAAAATAGTTGCTAATGATGCAAATTATTTATTTGAAAAATGGGCTAAGTGGGGACTAAATATAGGTGTTACTTGCTAGAAGGTATAAGTTGTCCTATATCTTACAATTATATAGTTTGCAATAACCTAGCTAGCCGCTTCTATCCAGTATGTTATGATATTGCATAGACACCGAACACAGGACAAAGTTTAGTTGTACTAGTTTAGTAGATATGTTGTTATCGGATATCAAAGCACGGAACTAACCACCTCTAACAATCTCTAACCACCTCTAACAATATCTAACCACCTCTAACCACCTCTGACCACCTCTATCCACCTCTGACCACCTCAAACCACCTCTAACCATCTCTTACCACCTCAAACCATTATAACCACCTCAAACCATCTATAACCGCCTCTAACCACCTCAAACCACCTCTAACCACCTCTAACCACTTCGGGTTGCGTTACACTGAGGCTTCATATACGAGCATGTTTTGTCAACTATATTTGCCAATTAGTGTTATTAATTCAAAATAGTTGCTAATAAATGAAAATTCTCTAACCACCTCTAACCACCTCGAACCACCTCATACCACCTCTAACCATCTCCAACCACCTCTAACCACCTCTAACCATCTCCAACCACCTCTAACCACCTCAAACCACCTCTAACCACTTCGGGTTGCGTTACACTGAGGCTTCATATACAAGCATGTTTTGTCAACTGTATTAGCCAAATAGTCTTATTAATTCAAAATAGTTGCTAATAAATGCAAATTCTCTAACCACCTCTAACGACCTTAAACCACCTCTAATTATCTCTAACTACCTCTAACCACCTCTAATTATCTCTAACTACCTCTAACCACCTCTGACCACCTCTAACCATCTCAAACCTCTTCTAACCACCCCAAACCATCTCTAACCACCTCAAACCACCTCAAACCACCTCAAACAATCTCTAACTACCTCTAACCAACTCTAACCACCTCTGACCACCTCTAACCACCTCTAACCTACTCTAACCACCTCTGACCACCTCTAACCACCTCTAACCTACTCTAACCACCTCTGACCACCTCTAACCACCTCTAACCTACTCTAACCACCTCTGACCACCTCTAACCACCTCTAACCACCTCTAACCACCTCTAACCACCTCT
>KZ654594.1:50895-62152 GCA_001010745.2 Gerris buenoi
ATATATATATATATAAACATTTGTGTGTTTGTATGTATAAATTATAACAATGGGAAATATAATTGTCTCGCGTGATCCATTATTATATATATATATATATATACTAAAAACAGGTAACTTAACCAAAACCAACTCTCTCAAGGCCTGTCTATGGTCATTTTCATTTCTCTGCTTGTTGACGTTTAATAAAACTAGACATGGTACATTAGGGAAGCATTAATTTGACCCTTTTAGTGACATTTTAAAGATTATCAAATTATTTCAAAAACAAAACTAAATAACAATAAATCTAAAACCATAATAAATAATGTTTTTTAATTAACATGGGCATTAGGAGAGCATTAATTTACCCATATTTGTTGCAGTCCCCTTTTTATTTTCAATCTAGTTTTCTTTCTTGCGTCTTCAGGGGTATAATAGAACACCAATTACGTTTTATGCGATATTTCGTCCCCCACTTTGGGACATTATCAAGCCTGAAAAATTGTTTATTAAAATTAGAATAACAAAAATCTTCTACATTTATATCTAACAATCACATTTATCTAAGATAATTTTTTTTTATAATTAATTAATTATATGGTGTGACTTAATTAATAAAAACAATAAATTAAATAATTATACAAACAACATACTTAATCATGATTGTTCTTTGGTTATTTTTTTTTTTTAGAGTCAGTTCATCAATTAAAAAATGGTACATCCACTTCTTAATCACGTCATATCTTAAAAATACATTAAAATTGGAAAATTAATAATTGTTAAAATCACAGAATTTAAAATGTCAATGACAATACTTATTAAATGATAATAAATAACTGTTTAAAAACTTACTTGAAACAGCCATGATATAAATTATACATAAAAGAGTAAGTAACCCAACAGTAAAAGACATGAGTCAGGTTCAGAGATTGAAACAAGACTAATCACCAGGCTAGCAAAATGGAAAAGGAAGGACAATTGTAAACATAAACCCAGATTCAATCATATCAAATTATTATACATAACGTATGGTTTTTTTTAAAAAACTATAAACTTATTTTTTTTAAAAATAAACATTTAAAACAATTACAATTACACAAAAAAACAATATTACTATTTATACAATAAGTTATTTAAGATAATAAGTTAATTATACAATTACTAAATAATTTAATCAACAACCATATTTATATTTTTTTTTTAATTTATAATTTATTATTAAGATTTAAAGTTTGAAAAATTGCTGAGTACACCTTATTTAGCTCTTTTGTATCTGTTTTGTAATTAATACTGTTATTGCAGGCTGATATATATGCGGACTCTAAAAGTTTTCTTTTAAAATTATTTTTTTCCTTGTCCACAATTTTTGCATTCTCAAAATTAAAATTATGTTGATTTTCTAATACATGTGAACTCAGCGCAGTTTTTTGTTTTTGATCTAACATCTCCTTCATGCTGTGTCATTCTATTTTTAAAAGTTTGCCTGGATTCACCAATGAATTTACTGTCACAATCATTACACGTTACTGAATAAACAAAACCCCTTTCCTCTTCTTTGGGTATGTTGTCTTTGAGTTTGCTAAAGAAATTGTTTTTAATTTTATTTATTGGTTTCATGCCAAAAGTAATATTTTGGCAATCAAATTTTTTAAAAGTCCTACTGATTTTTTCTGTGAGGCCTTTAACATATGTAAGTGAATAATACTTTTCTATTGGTGATTTTGAATTTATAATAATTTTTCTTATTTTTATTAAAAAAATTATGTTAGATAAATGTGATTGTCAGATATAAATGTAGAAGATTTTTGTTATTATAATTTTAATAAACAATTTATCAGGCTTGACGATGACCCAAAGTGGGGGAAGAAATATCGCATAAAACGTAGTTGGTGTTTTATTATACCCCTGAAGACCCAAGAAAGAAAACTAAATTAATTTACCTATTTCTTGACATTTTAAATATTAAAAAAAAATAATAATAATTGAATGAATAAATAAAACTCCATAATAAATAATGTTTTAAATTAAATGAGTGTAAAGGATTACTTTGCCATGAAACTGATTCAGACGTATAATACAGTAATTTTAATAGAAAATAGTTTTATAAATGATTAAAATAGTGCGTCAAACTCGTACCTTAGTGTGTGTGAAACCAAGATATTTTCTTCTTCTTAATAAAGTTGCAACCCGACGGAATTCCAAGTATTTTTTTTTTTAAATAAAAACGAAGATTTAAAACGGAGAGGGGGTTATATTGCGGTTGATAAAACACTATGGAGGAAACGAAGGAAGAAGAGGGGGCAGCGCGTGCGGCCGCAAGGCGTCACATCGCTAAGGGTTGTTCCTACCCTCGCACCGCCCGGCAGACTGGGCTCTCTAGCCTGCTGCCTCCATCGATCCACCGTAGGGGGGGAAGGACACTGGGCCACAGGACCACGACCTTATCCAACACCTCGCCAGTCTATTCTTATACCTTCCACCGACCAATCAACTGACACCCTCATCGCCCTTCATCACGTCCTTCTTGTCCTGCAGATCAAACACTTTAAAATCCAGTGCAGGTGATAGCGTGGAAAAAAAGTGTCTGACTAATATCAAGCTAGAATTTTGTGTATAAGTAAATCTTTATTCCTTATTAAAGCTGAAGTCAATCAAAAAAATTAAACTCGTAGTTTTTAAAACAGTTTATATGCCCACACTGACCTATGGCTGTGAGTCTTGGACCCTCACAGAAAAGAGCCATAGCCGCATTCAAGCAACAGAGATGCGCTATATAAGAAAGGTGGCTGGAAAGACTAGAAGGGATAGGGTTAGAAACTCCACAATAAGACAAGGTTTAGATGTACAGCAGGCAAAGGTGACAGTGGAAAATGCACAGCTTCGATGGTTTGGACATGTTAACCGAATGGGCAGCGAACGATTACCTCGAAAAGTCTTTGAGGCAAGGATTGAGGGTAGAAGGCCCCGTGGAAGGAGGCGAACTTCTTGGATGGACAATATAACATCCACCCTCATCCAGAGAGGACAATCTGTGCAAAGTGCTCGCTCCATGTCTTTGGACAGAAAAAGGTGGAGAAATGTTTGGTACTCCTCAACACTGGAAGGTAGAAGAGGACTCGACTAAGTAAGTAAGTAAATCTTTAGGTGCCTTTTAAGAATATAAGGTCGGTTAAGTTCGTCTGCGTCTGCGGGACATAGCTTGGTAATAGGCATGTGGAAAAAACTAACCGGTGGAGAGCGACCACGACCATGGCCCACCCTATTTGGTGGAGAATGTGATTTTCATGATCCAAAGTACGAACTTAGTAGACCATTGATCAAGTTGATGGTAGTTTGTCACTTAATAGGTTGGTTAGTTAAGTATTACTCCAAGTCAAAGAGGTCACCTATTAAGTGACAAACTTAGCCTATGACATATTCTTGAAAGGCACTAATAGATTTACTCACACACGAAATTCTATCAGACGCTTTTTTCCACGCTATCTCCTGGTCTATAATCTCAACACGTCATCGGGGTTTCATCTGCAGAAACCTGCCACCGTCAACATCTGCTAGAAACCCACTCTAGAAATAAACAAAGACATCTTTCTCCCGAAAGAAACAGTCATTGCAAAGCGAAATTCCTTCTTCGTTCTGCTAGTTCTGGTCTTATCGCAAACTGTGAGAGGCCAGTAATCTACTCCATGGCAGGACCGACTATCAAAAACCAACAGTAGACTTTTGCGTATGTTAGGCCAGCGTTCCAATTAAAAACTTAACTACAGGCTTTAACTGCACCAGTCGGATTTGTGTGGGAGCGCGGAATAAAAGGAGGGATCCATAATGAGGTTTAAATTGTGCGCACATTGGATTAATCAAGTTCAACTGATGGCGAGATTCCCGGCTTTTGAGTGATTTGTATCGGTTTCACCTACAGGTGATCAATAGTCTTGATCTTGCTTAAATATCTTTATAGGCCGTTTAACCAACAGAGTAATCTACGAGGTTAGAGTTGGAGACGCTCGACGCTCTCTGAGATGCACTTGGTTTAGTGTCGCAGGGAGAAGAGTGGAATTGAAGCTAAGATGAGAATACAGTCCATTAGCAAAAGCAGTATTCAAATAGGAATTATAAGAACCAAGTACGGTGAATTGTGAGGCTGCAGAACAATATACATAGTGAATCTGCAGAATAAGGTGAATTGTGAGGTAGCAGAGCAAGGAGCATCGTGAGACTGTAATCCAAGTTATATTTTGAGGCTGCAGAACTATTTTTGTTCATCAAAATTAGTGTTTATAAGCTAATGTATTCGGACAATAAACGAAATAAACTTGAACTCGGTTGTTATTTGAAATTTGAGTTGCTTTCCGTCTTCATGCAACCTCAGGATCCTGACGACCTACCAGGTAACTCATGCCAGGTAAAGTTCAGTAGAGTTATACTTACAGTGTATGCCAAGATCGGTGCAAGTTAGTCAGTGTGTGTAGGTACTTCGATAAGAGAGTCGTGAATAGCTAAATACTTAAAAATTAACTATTTTGTAGTTACTGAGAGAGCTGAAGAGTTGGCACCATCTATCATCCCTACCGAGAGATCGGTACTGTCTCTAATACTAAGGGTTTGGCATTACCATCCCTACCGAGAGATCGGTACTGTCTCTAATACTAAGGGTTTGGCATTACCATCCCTACCGAGAGATCGGTACTGTCTCTAATACTAAGGGTTTGGCATTACCATCCCTACCGAGAGATCGGTACTGTCTCTAATACTAAGGGTTTGGCATTACCATCCCTACCGAGAGATCGGTACTGTCTCTAATACTAAGGGTTTGGCATTACCATCCCTACCGAGAGATCGGTACTGTCTCTAATACTAAGGGTTTGGCATTACCATCCCTACCGAGAGATCGGTACTGTCTCTAATACTAAGGGTTTGGCATTACCATCCCTACCGAGAGATCGGTACTGTCTCTAATACTAAGGGTTTGGCATTACCATCCCTACCGAGAGATCGGTACTGTCTCTAATACTAAGGGTTTGGCATTACCATCCCTACCGAGAGATCGGTACTGTCTCTAATACTAAGGGTTTGGCATTACCATCCCTACCGAGAGATCGGTACTGTCTCTAATACTAAGGGTTTGGCATTACCATCCCTACCGAGAGATCGGTACTGTCTCTAATACTAAGGGTTTGGCATTACCATCCCTACCGAGAGATCGGTACTGTCTCTAATACTAAGGGTTTGGCATTACCATCCCTACCGAGAGATCGGTACTGTCTCTAATACTAAGGGTTTGGCATTACCATCCCTACCGAGAGATCGGTACTGTCTCTAATACTAAGGGTTTGGCATTACCATCCCTACCGAGAGATCGGTACTGTCTCTAATACTAAGGGTTTGGCATTACCATCCCTACCGAGAGATCGGTACTGTCTCTAATACTAAGGGTTTGGCATTACCATCCCTACCGAGAGATCGGTACTGTCTCTAATACTAAGGGTTTGGCATTACCATCCCTACCGAGAGATCGGTACTGTCTCTAATACTAAGGGTTTGGCATTACCATCCCTACCGAGAGATCGGTACTGTCTCTAATACTAAGGGTTTGGCATTACCATCCCTACCGAGAGATCGGTACTGTCTCTAATACTAAGGGTTTGGCATTACCATCCCTACCGAGAGATCGGTACTGTCTCTAATACTAAGGGTTTGGCATTACCATCCCTACCGAGAGATCGGTACTGTCTCTAATACTAAGGGTTTGGCATTACCATCCCTACCGAGAGATCGGTACTGTCTCTAATACTAAGGGTTTGGCATTACCATCCCTACCGAGAGATCGGTACTGTCTCTAATACTAAGGGTTTGGCATTACCATCCCTACCGAGAGATCGGTACTGTCTCTAATACTAAGGGTTTGGCATTACCATCCCTACCGAGAGATCGGTACTGTCTCTAATACTAAGGGTTTGGCATTACCATCCCTACCGAGAGATCGGTACTGTCTCTAATACTAAGGGTTTGGCATTACCATCCCTACCGAGAGATCGGTACTGTCTCTAATACTAAGGGTTTGGCATTACCATCCCTACCGAGAGATCGGTACTGTCTCTAATACTAAGGGTTTGGCATTACCATCCCTACCGAGAGATCGGTACTGTCTCTAATACTAAGGGTTTGGCATTACCATCCCTACCGAGAGATCGGTACTGTCTCTAATACTAAGGGTTTGGCATTACCATCCCTACCGAGAGATCGGTACTGTCTCTAATACTAAGGGTTTGGCATTACCATCCCTACCGAGAGATCGGTACTGTCTCTAATACTAAGGGTTTGGCATTACCATCCCTACCGAGAGATCGGTACTGTCTCTAATACTAAGGGTTTGGCATTACCATCCCTACCGAGAGATCGGTACTGTCTCTAATACTAAGGGTTTGGCATTACCATCCCTACCGAGAGATCGGTACTGTCTCTAATACTAAGGGTTTGGCATTACCATCCCTACCGAGAGATCGGTACTGTCTCTAATACTAAGGGTTTGGCATTACCATCCCTACCGAGAGATCGGTACTGTCTCTAATACTAAGGGTTTGGCATTACCATCCCTACCGAGAGATCGGTACTGTCTCTAATACTAAGGGTTTGGCATTACCATCCCTACCGAGAGATCGGTACTGTCTCTAATACTAAGGGTTTGGCATTACCATCCCTACCGAGAGATCGGTACTGTCTCTAATACTAAGGGTTTGGCATTACCATCCCTACCGAGAGATCGGTACTGTCTCTAATACTAAGGGTTTGGCATTACCATCCCTACCGAGAGATCGGTACTGTCTCTAATACTAAGGGTTTGGCATTACCATCCCTACCGAGAGATCGGTACTGTCTCTAATACTAAGGGTTTGGCATTACCATCCCTACCGAGAGATCGGTACTGTCTCTAATACTAAGGGTTTGGCATTACCATCCCTACCGAGAGATCGGTACTGTCTCTAATACTAAGGGTTTGGCATTACCATCCCTACCGAGAGATCGGTACTGTCTCTAATACTAAGGGTTTGGCATTACCATCCCTACCGAGAGATCGGTACTGTCTCTAATACTAAGGGTTTGGCATTACCATCCCTACCGAGAGATCGGTACTGTCTCTAATACTAAGGGTTTGGCATTACCATCCCTACCGAGAGATCGGTACTGTCTCTAATACTAAGGGTTTGGCATTACCATCCCTACCGAGAGATCGGTACTGTCTCTAATACTAAGGGTTTGGCATTACCATCCCTACCGAGAGATCGGTACTGTCTCTAATACTAAGGGTTTGGCATTACCATCCCTACCGAGAGATCGGTACTGTCTCTAATACTAAGGGTTTGGCATTACCATCCCTACCGAGAGATCGGTACTGTCTCTAATACTAAGGGTTTGGCATTACCATCCCTACCGAGAGATCGGTACTGTCTCTAATACTAAGGGTTTGGCATTACCATCCCTACCGAGAGATCGGTACTGTCTCTAATACTAAGGGTTTGGCATTACCATCCCTACCGAGAGATCGGTACTGTCTCTAATACTAAGGGTTTGGCATTACCATCCCTACCGAGAGATCGGTACTGTCTCTAATACTAAGGGTTTGGCATTACCATCCCTACCGAGAGATCGGTACTGTCTCTAATACTAAGGGTTTGGCATTACCATCCCTACCGAGAGATCGGTACTGTCTCTAATACTAAGGGTTTGGCATTACCATCCCTACCGAGAGATCGGTACTGTCTCTAATACTAAGGGTTTGGCATTACCATCCCTACCGAGAGATCGGTACTGTCTCTAATACTAAGGGTTTGGCATTACCATCCCTACCGAGAGATCGGTACTGTCTCTAATACTAAGGGTTTGGCATTACCATCCCTACCGAGAGATCGGTACTGTCTCTAATACTAAGGGTTTGGCATTACCATCCCTACCGAGAGATCGGTACTGTCTCTAATACTAAGGGTTTGGCATTACCATCCCTACCGAGAGATCGNAAACCATGCGACTC
The DNA here is from genome assembly GCA_001010745.2 of Gerris buenoi. Lineage (NCBI taxonomy): Eukaryota > Metazoa > Arthropoda > Insecta > Hemiptera > Gerridae > Gerris > Gerris buenoi. The sequence continues at coordinate 58,901 of KZ654594.1, forward strand.
AGCGTGCTGGTCTCCTAGTCTCTCATTTTCCTACAAACCCTTCCCTTTTAATTGTGTTTCCACGGCCTATTTGTAGGTGAAAACTGACTACTTTCTAATCGTGGTTTAATTGCGCAACTCGAGTCGTGGCAGTGTGAAAATGAAAGGGGACTTTAGTCGCGCAGTCTCCCGGTCTCCTGGTTGCGAGGCAGCTCGATACGCGATTTGGGTTTCACCGTGTAAATAGGGCCTAAAGGTGCAGATAAACGAGTTGATCAAAAATGCATTATGAAACATTTCAGCTTTATTTTAATTATCTTCAGTCGTTGATAAAGATCTCGCTACACTACCTTTATTTTATATTTATTTAGTTTTCAACTCACAAAAAATTAGCTCTTAGAGTGAATTTATTCAATTCCCTATAAGCTTTTAGAAGAAAACTAAGTTTATAGAAAATGCAGTTACAAGTCTGTGGAGTGCTGTAAATATTTAACTTCATTTTCTCTTTCTCCAGTGAGTAGAAAGTAAATGCAATTTGGTTTGGTGTTGAAACTGTAAAAGAGGAGATAAGTTAAGTTTTACGAGTGTGTATAAATAAACCACACTTAACGAGTTAAGTGTGGTTTATTTATTTTGTCTTGAATCGCTAAGCTCTAGTCTAGATAGAGAGCTCTAGTCTAGATAGAGAGCTCAAGTCTAGATAGAGAGCTCAAGTCTAGATAGAGAGCTCAAGTCTAGATAGAGAGCTCTAGTGGCATCAGATGAAATCCTCCACCCCCCTCCTCTCCAACTTACTGTCAAAACCTAACAAACTTTATTCTTTTGGAAATAATAAATTAAAATTTGCGGGCAACACTAATATGATAAGTAAATATTTATTTTTAAACCTATCTGTTTCCATCCGGCTTTTGCCTTGAAGGAAGATAAACATAAGTATTTGATGGCTGTAAGGCTATTCACGCGGTGAAACCCAAATCTCCTTGAAACTAGAAACCATGAGACCCAGCAATGTAATTTGGTGGCCGTATTCAGACGGGGATACTGCAGCACCGGCGACTGGGAGACAATGCAACTATGAAACCATGCGACTCAGCGTGCTGGTCTCCTAGTCTCTCATTTTCCTACAAACCCTTCCCTTTTAATTGTGTTTCCACGGCCTATTTGTAGGTGAAAACTGACTACTTTCTAATCGTGGTTTAATTGCGCAACTCGAGTCGTGGCAGTGTGAAAATGAAAGGGGACTTTAGTCGCGCAGTCTCCCGGTCTCCTGGTTGCGAGGCAGCTCGATACGCGATTTGGGTTTCACCGTGTAAATAGGGCCTAAAGGTGCAGATAAACGAGTTGATCAAAAATGCATTATGAAACATTTCAGCTTTATTTTAATTATCTTCAGTCGTTGATAAAGATTAGTTTTTTTCTTTTTTTTTTTTGGCATAGGCTACTTTAGACCATACAGCCATGAATATTGATTTTTTGTCTATTTAAATTTTAGCTTCAATAAGTAAAAAACAAGATGATTCCGTAAACAGAGATAATATTTGATGATAATAACGAGGTATAATTGAACGGTTGAACTATTGTACTATGATGTAAACTTGTAAATAATTTATTTCGTGATAATNTTGATTGATAAACTTAAAAATTGATGAAAGGATAAAGGTTGATTGATAAACTTAAAAATTGATGAAAGGATAAAGGTTGATTGATAAACTTAAAAATTGATGAAAGGATAAAGGTTGATTGATAAACTTAAAAATTGATGAAAGGATAAAGGTTGATTGATAAACTTAAAAATTGATGAAAGGATAAAGGTTGATTGATAAACTTAAAAATTGATGAAAGGATAAAGGTTGATTGATAAACTTAAAAATTGATGAAAGGATAAAGGTTGATTGATAAACTTAAAAATTGATGAAAGGATAAAGGTTGATTGATAAACTTAAAAATTGATGAAAGGATAAAGGTTGATTGATAAACTTAAAAATTGATGAAAGGATAAAGGTTGATTGATAAACTTAAAAATTGATGAAAGGATAAAGGTTGATTGATAAACTTAAAAATTGATGAAAGGATAAAGGTTGATTGATAAACTTAAAAATTGATGAAAGGATAAAGGTTGATTGATAAACTTAAAAATTGATGAAAGGATAAAGGTTGATTGATAAACTTAAAAATTGATGAAAGGATAAAGGTTGATTGATAAACTTAAAAATTGATGAAAGGATAAAGGTTGATTGATAAACTTAAAAATTGATGAAAGGATAAAGGTTGATTGATAAACTTAAAAATTGATGAAAGGATAAAGGTTGATTGATAAACTTAAAAATTGATGAAAGGATAAAGGTTGATTGATAAACTTAAAAATTGATGAAAGGATAAAGGTTGATTGATAAACTTAAAAATTGATGAAAGGATAAAGGTTGATTGATAAACTTAAAAATTGATGAAAGGATAAAGGTTGATTGATAAACTTAAAAATTGATGAAAGGATAAAGGTTGATTGATAAACTTAAAAATTGATGAAAGGATAAAGGTTGATTGATAAACTTAAAAATTGATGAAAGGATAAAGGTTGATTGATAAACTTAAAAATTGATGAAAGGATAAAGGTTGATTGATAAACTTAAAAATTGATGAAAGGATAAAGGTTGATTGATAAACTTAAAAATTGATGAAAGGATAAAGGTTGATTGATAAACTTAAAAATTGATGAAAGGATAAAGGTTGATTGATAAACTTAAAAATTGATGAAAGGATAAAGGTTGATTGATAAACTTAAAAATTGATGAAAGGATAAAGGTTGATTGATAAACTTAAAAATTGATGAAAGGATAAAGGTTGATTGATAAACTTAAAAATTGATGAAAGGATAAAGGTTGATTGATAAACTTAAAAATTGATGAAAGGATAAAGGTTGATTGATAAACTTAAAAATTGATGAAAGGATAAAGGTTGATTGATAAACTTAAAAATTGATGAAAGGATAAAGGTTGATTGATAAATAGTATTATTTATAAATATATAGTTGATGAGTAATGCGAAAATTATTAATCAAATGTCGAAAGTAAATTATAAAAAAATATCTTACAAATTAATGTAAAAAATGAAATACTAATAATAAATAGCAAGAAATAGATAAGGTATAGAAAGAGACTTAAGCTGACAGAAATAAGCCATAATTGGCTTAGCTGGTACCGAAACCATCATCTCTTTGGTATATGAGCCACCCAATTTAGTTGGGTTTCTGTGTCTCGACTAAATCATCTACTATCG
>KZ654595.1:8333-21630 GCA_001010745.2 Gerris buenoi
AGATAAAAAGAACTTTTTATATACTACATTTTTTAATTTTCTTTTGAATCATAATATGTAATGTTGATAATATAATTTTTATTGTTAAATAAAATGTTAGTGAAATATAAATAGTTCCGAATTTATTTACATCACACAAATGACAACTATCTAGAGAGCTGATCTTAAACCTATAAAAGGACATACCTTTGAACAACGGATCTCACCAACACCGAATCTAAACTGTGGCCATCGATATGGCCCCGTGTAGGGGAGGGTAAGAGAAGAAAAATAAGTACAAGTAAAGAAGTACAGATATAGAAAAAATAAACCGATATCTAGTACACAAGTGTAGACAAACCTGGTTGTCATACGTCAATTATTTAATATCTTTGTTTACTCTTGGTTTACTTATTCTTTTTCACTGTCATTCAATGTTTACCTCTTAATAAAAAATCACAAATTTGAAACCCGTCAAAATGAAGATTGTAAATATTATGGGATATGACAAAACATATAAAATAACTTGAGGATTTTTTCCCAACTAACTTTCCATACAGCAAATTTGCTGCAAACAAATGAAATTCTGTTGAAACATGACTAAAAGTATTAAAATAATGCATTGTCATCGGGCTCTGAGCTATGCTAAAAGTTTCAAATGTCTAGCTATTTAGGAAGTTAGTTAGAAATCGATTGCCAGATTTGTACCGGACAAACAAACAAACAAGAAACCAAGTTAATAAAAAGGTAAAAATGGCAGCTTATAACTAAACCTATGTGACAACTCTTACATGTGTGTGTGAAAGGAGTAGTAGAGTGCAGACTGCAGAAATGCGCTGCCTAAGGAGAACTGCATCTTGTTTGGTCCCTAACTCGGTACCAAACAATAAGAACGAGTCTGCAAGGAAAGCCACTGTTACAGGGTAGAAAGACAGAAAATGAGAGGGTTTGGTCATTTAGTCAGTGTTGAAAACCACAGGATACCAAAGCAAGGTATGGAGGCAAAGTGTGAAGGTAGATGACCTAGAGGCTGCCGCAAAACACGGCTAGACACCCTGGTTCCAGTGTTTGAAAAGTGAGGTACAGTAGAACCTCGCTTACACGACCCTCAATAACACAAAAACCTCAATTACAAGTGCAATTTTTAAATCCCCTTGGCCCTTGAGATTGCCATAACACACAATGTTAAATTAACCTCTATAACGTGACTATTATTATCCAATTAACCTCAATAACACTGATTTTTTCCAATTCACAACATAACTCAGAACCTCTATAACAAGTCGTTTTGAGAAATCAACCTCTATAACGCGACTCTATGCAGGAATGAATTTTCAAGTGTAGACTTGAAAACCCCACCCCACGCCGAACATTCTATTAACCTCTATAACATGACTGATAGCCAAAATAACCTTGATAACACGACCCTCAACAAAAAGAGCACCTCGATAACAAGACTGTTTCCCTAATCCCCTTGAGACACTTCTTATCGAGGCTCTACTGTATCATTCAAAGAAATGCTAGGAGAGTGGCCTCAGATAGACTGAGATGGCTTCGCTTTTTGCATCCTCTACCCTAAGAGGAATAAGTAAGTAAATAGATCAGTAACATTATATTCTTTTACATACCACATTCATATTATCACTTGCAACAGCTTTCCAAAGTCGAATGTTCATTTCATCAGATGTACTTATAATGTATTTATCGTCTAGTGACCAGGCTACATGTGACAGTCTTTGCATTCTCTTAGTATGATAAACATCCCGGGAAAATTCCTGAAAGTAAATAATAAATATAGTATTAGTTAAAACACAAAATACTTTAATGTTAGACCAAATTGCTAAAGAGAAGTGCAAATAACTAAAACAAGAAATACATAAAGAAGTTCCTTGTTGTCGGGAATAAAATATGCAACCTCTGTGTTTGCCTAGAGATCTAATTATCGAGCAACTTCAAGATTTTATTCAATAATTTCTTTTTAATTATACGTATATATTATATCTTCTATTTAAATTATTTTTTTTTTTAACAATAATGCATAATAATAATAATGTATAAAGGGGGAAAAAAGATTAGGATAAATTATTTAGGAATTATATTTAAAATGTAGGTTACTTTAAAAAAAAAGAATGGTGTTTGTTAAAAAAAAAATCATATAAAATAAAATAATGCCATTAATATTTTGAATACAAGCTGCTGCGTCCTAATTTTTGCGCACATAAACATGCAAACAAAAAGTGTGGCTTTAATTCAAAGTATTACCGTATTTCGAGTGAGTACAAATTCTCAACTGTTGATAAAAGGCACCATCTTAACGAGTCGATCAAAAAAACTTAATGAAAAACACTTAAGACTATAAATTTAGTAAAGATTTACCGTTTAGTTCAAATATGGTACACACGTTCCTTATATCAAGTAACATCCTCACAATATGACTCAAAACTCACTAATATGAGCATCAAATTAAAAATTGGTACTGACTCAAAGAGCTGAAAAAGAGGTGGAGGGTCCAAAATGGTTTATATACTAGCAGTATCTTCTACATGTTGAACTTTTTAACTATAAAAAAAAAAAAATAATAATAAAAAAAATATAAATGTACACAACAAATGGCTTATGTTTTTTTTTAAGTATTACTGCAATTTCATACATCAAAAAGCCTTGCAATGAACAAGATTTAACACAAAATTAGTTATTTTATCGGATATTAAGTGGAGCTAACGCAAGGCGGAGTAAAACTTAAGTGCAAAATTTATCAGTTTATTTATAAAAAAAAAAAAAAACAATCTATTAAATGTGGTAGTCTATCTATACTAAAACTTAGATAAGAAATATCAGTCTTAGTGCGTTAGAAATAAAACTAGACTACATTTAAGCTTGTTAATTATGTTTAGGGTTTAGGAAACAACACCATGTAATCTATTATTTACAAAGATAGCGCATATAAATTAAATAGTGATTTTTAACATTTTCTATTTCCCTATTACACTATTATTTATTTATTTATTTTAATTTAATAAAGACACATCATATTATTATCTAATAGACAGCAAAAACTATACTTTTATTTAAGAGCAAGATCTACTTTATTTTTTTATGTTTAATTTTTTCATTTGTAATAACTCATTTAATTTTTAATAATTTTATAATTTTGTGCTTCAAAGACGAAACAAAAAAATAATGAATAAACTGTGATTCAAAAGTATTTATAAATTAGTTGAGATTGACTCAAGTCAGACTCAATCAATCTCAGACTGAAGTCTTTCTTTAGATTATATAGATTTACCAATTGTCCTTTTTCTAGTAATAAGTTTGCGATTGAATTATAATTAATCAAGTTAGTTTTTAAGTATCGCATTTTGTTTTCTTTGTTACATTTGTTTCAAATATATTTAATTTAGTGTTATTTATTTTCTTTGTTTTGTTTGTTTATTTATTTCTAATTATTTTAAAGTAATGACGAACAATGTTACACTTTTTGTTATTCTTGTTTGTATAAATTATATTTTAGTTTATTTAAAATTCATTTTTAATATGTAAAGAAAATTGAATAAAATTTGACGCTAGTCTAAAATAGTCTATTTCTAACCAGTGTGTGAAAAAAAAAAAAAAAAAAANAGTTCTATTGTGAGAGGACTTTCACCTTGTAAACAGGGCTTAACACACAATGTAAGTCCCTCTATAAACACACAGTGGCTAATGTTTCATTACAGAATCAAGATATAAAGTTTTATGATCAATTTAAGAAGTAAAACACAATGTATCACGTAAATCTAGATAATTCTCAAAAAATTTTACTTATGCAGAGAACATTTGCAACAGGATAATAAGTCCTGTAATAGATACGAGATGTCGAGATTTACAAAATCCCTGTCATCTCCTCTGGAAGGTATAGATTATCTATACTCAGGGGGCTAAAATCTTCAGTGTAGCCCAGCTATAGTGTCTTTTCAAACGCTTCTATTTAATTTAACAGGCCTTTTTTTACTGTGAGAGACAAAATTCAAAATTTTGTAATTAATTTTTAACCCACATTCCTTTCTAGTTACCTAAAAAAGCTATAACTTACACCGATTATTTAGTTTTAAAGACACAATGCTATAGTTAAAAAAAAACACAGGCATTCGCCCAGCTATCGTCAAGGCAAATCAAGATCGTGGGTTCGATCCCGTGCCATGATTTTTTTTATAGCTCACTAATGAGCACACCATACCCGCTTCAGTGGTACAATGAACAGGTATGATGTGGGAAGTGGCTGGAACTCTCCACCACATGTTTAGTAAAATGGGCCCAATGTTGCCTGATTGCTAGGTTCGAACAAGTGGTTCGACCTACCTCTCAAACCACTACTACTACTGAAACACATAAAAATTGGGTGTTTTTTTTTTTTTTTAAATAGCTTTTATGAGAAATATCAACTGCAATTGTTATGACAATTGTCAATTATTGATTAAAGATTTTTTTTTATTGATCAATTTTGCTCTTAGATTTTTACTCATCAAAATTTAACATTTTTAAACTTCTTCAAATGAATAATTTTTTTCTTAGATTTTTATACAATTTTAAATAATATCAAATCTGATAGATATATACATAACGATTTAAAAATTAAAAGAAAATATTAATAATAAAGTAATAGAGTTATAGAATGGTTTATTATATTTTTTTATTTTGGTAAATGGTTATTCATAAATAGGATAAATGATGTTGGTTTTTTCTCTTCTTCTTTATCTTCTTTTTTTTTTAGTAATAAACTTAGGATTTTATTTTATACATATGTTTACATTTTTTTTTCTTCCCCCATGAGCGATTGATTCTTTTTTTTATAAGATTAAAAAACTTCTTTTTTTTTATGTGTACATCATTTCAGCCATGAAGGACATTTTTTTGGGTATGTGCACAAACAGATCGAAGTACGATGCGAGCTCATCAATGGTCGTATCATCGGGTGATGATCTCGCTTGAACGGCGCACGATGATGAACTCAAGGATTGCGTCGCTGAAGGATTAGTGGCGGGAGAAACAGTTAACCGTTCCGTCTCTTCAGATAATGTGTCTTCCTCACTCAGTCTACATAATTTGATACAAAAAAATATTTATTAGAACAAGTTTAGTTCGTGATTTGTAATTGCTTTAAAATTTCTTAGTTTCATTATTTCCCGGTATCTAAACAAATATGAAGTGTGAAATTTCTGTAAATTATACAGTTGTCACATATGGTGAGAGGCACCTGTGGGGGGGGGGACACTTCTTTAGACTTTTACTCCCCTTATAAAAGCAGAAGTGTGATATTCTTTTGTCTTAAAGTACATTGGTCAAAACATCCCTTTGTCCATTCATTTATATTCTAAAAATAAAAAACATAGGGGAGTAACAATCTGAAGAAGTACCTAAATAAGGTTCATTTTTATCGTCAGATTAAGTCACACCATAATTACTTTGGCTGTATATTGGTGTGTGATGTGGCTGAACTCTTTTGTATAGGGTAACTGAACATTTACTTCTAAATGAGACAAGAGAGCTTATAAGTTCGAAGAGAATCTATTGTTTAAAGCTAGCAATTAAGGCCACTTATTTTAGCCTTAGTTCAGTTATAATAATAATAATAATAATAATATTAAGTGAGGCTAAAATAAGGCCAAAACAAGTGAACTAAGGCTAAAATAAGTGGCCTTAATTGCTAGCTTTAAACAATAGATTCTCTTCGAACTTATAAGCTCTCTTGTCTCATTTAGAAGTAAATGTTCAGTTACCCTATACAAAAGAGTTCAGCCACATCACACACCAATATACAGCCAAAGTAATTATGGTGTGACTTAATCTGACGATAAAAATGAACCTTATTTAGGTACTTCTTCAGATTGTTACTCCCCTATGTTTTTTATTTTTAGAATATAAATGAATGGACAAAGGGATGTTTTGACCAATGTACTTTAAGACAAAAGAATATCACACTTCTGCTTTTATAAGGGGAGTAAAAGTCTAAAGAAGTGTCCCCCCCCCCACAGGTGCCTCTCGCCATATGTGACAACTGTATAATTTACGGAAATTTCACACTTCATATTTGTTTAGATACCGGGAAATAATGAAACTAAGAAATTTTAAAGCAATTACAAATCACNTGACACCCCCGTTTCACGGGTATTTTCCATTCCTACATCTTTTGTATATATATCTTCGTCCACCTCCCCCTTTCCAACTTCATTCTCTCATGTAGACTCGATGAGTGTGTTGAGTGCTACGAGAGACTTCGACTCTGCTGATGATGGCGTTTAGCCGAAACCGGTCCAGTGATCTCCAGATCAAGCAAGTATCGACGGTAGGGATATCCTCATTCGATATATATATATATCTATATATATTTATACATAACACGTAAATAACGCGAATGTACAAGGTTTTAAATGGCTATAAAACACGTGTTCAAATGCCTATTGCCAAGCTATGTCCCGCAGGCGAACTTAGCCGACCACATATTCTTAAATGACACCAAAAGATTTACTTATAAGCAAAATTCTAGCTGATGTTAGTCAGACACTTTTTGCACTCAATCCTCCTGGATTATTTATTTAATGTGTTTGTTTCTTGTTTTTAAAACGTAATTCTTGTAGTTGAAAATTAAGATTGTTTTTAATTTCATTTTGTTGACAGTAATTATTTAGGGTATAATTGTTAGGTTCCAACAAGTGGTTCTTCCCTGTTCTACTACAAGCAAGTCCAAAATTAGGAATTGGTGAAGTCAAAGATCTCTAACCACATAAGTTCAAAACTTATGCATCTGATTCTTTGAGTGGTTCTAATGCCATATGTTTAGATCAAATGTTGAGTCTGTTTTAACATTACAAAGAAATGAAGAAAGAATTAAAAATTGAATTTCAAATTGATTGTACCAGGTACAGGTACTAATTGGGTACTTTATAATTACAAGCGTTATTTCTCGGTCTAGTTCTATTGACATAAATGTTGACTTCTAGACATGTGGAAAAATTTGAAAGCTTAATTCGGGACTAGGTAGCGTTATTGACTATTCAATAGCGTTATTCAGTGTAGCTTAGTTGGTTAGAGCGTCTATACTGGAAATAAAGGAGGCCCGTGGTTCGAATCCCGGTGCGGAAGTCTATTTTTATCTGTCCGTCTCCCGTTGTAAATAGTAATTATAATTTTATTTAAATTAAACATTAAAAAGAATTTAATTTAACTGATAATTAATACTTGTTAAAGATTTATTTACGATAAACAATATTAATGGTAATACCAAATTAGCTATGAAATTAAATAAATTTATTTCCTCTGCAAACTTAACTTTAATGAGTTTCATTGAATAAAATTTGTTCTAAATTAGAAAAGAAGAGATAGATATGTCTCATTTTTGTTTTGTAATTTCACTCAGACCTTAAGCAATCTTAATCTATGTTAAGGTTACATCATTTTATTTTATTTTATTATTAAGATCTTCATCTCTGATTAAGAGATCGAGTTTCAAGATGATGCAATGCTATCTCAAAATATAATCATACATGATGTAATCAAATACACCAAAGACTCATTACTTAATTAAAATATAAATATGACTAAATTAGCTATTTCCGTCTAATACTTCTTTAAATATATGCAGAAATGACAAATTGAATAAGCTATAAGCAAGAAACTGTAGATGAGCCTAAATAAACTTTTACAAGATCAATTTAGTTTCAGATAAACTTTCCAATGTGTACAAAACCAAAAAAATTGATTCAGAGATATATTATTAATCTATTCCCTCTTATAACTTCAAAGGAACAAATTTACATATGAAACAAAAATGAGGATAAGTGGAACCTATGCGGAACTGAAAGGGTCACAAACAAAAAGTGACAACTAAATGGAATTGTGTAAATAGGTCTTAAGGATTAAGATTTCATATTAAATGGACCTCAGAACTGAAATTATTGTGTAAAAAAGCAAATCACTTCTGGACTGAAATGTAAGGAAAACAGAAACTGAACTGCCCATGCAAAAAGCAAACCTCTTATGGACTGTAATGTAAAGAAAACAGAAACTGAACGTAATTGTGTAAAAAGCATACCTCTTCTGGACTAAAATATAAGGAAAACAAACTGAACTGCCCATATAAAAAGCAAACCTCTTCTGGACTAAAATGTAAGGAAAACAAACTGAACTGCCCATATAAAAAGCAAACCTCTTCTGGACTAAAATGTAAGGAAAACAAACTAAACAGCCCATATAAAAAGCAAACCTCTTCTGGATTGAAAGTAAGGAAAACTGCCCATATAAAAGCAAACCTCTTCTGGATTGAAAGTAAGGAAAACTGAACATATAAAAGCAAACCTCTTCTGGATTGAAAGTAAGGAAAACTGAACATGCTAAAGCAAACCTCTTCTGGATTGAAAGTAAGGAAAACTGCCCATATAAAAGCAAACCTCTCCTGGATTGAAAGTAAGGAAAACTGCCCATATAAAAGCAAACCTCTTCTGGATTGAAAGTAAGGAAAACTGAACATGTAAAAGCAAACCTCTTCTGGATTGAAAGTAAGGAAAACTGAACATGTAAAAGCAAACCTCTTCTGGATTGAAAGTAAGGAAAACTGAACATGTAAAAGCAAACCTCTTCTGGATTGAAAGTAAGGAAAACTGAACATGTAAAAGCAAACCTCTTCTGGATTGAAAGTAAGGAAAACTGAACATGTAAAAGCAAACCTCTTCTGGATTGAAAGTAAGGAAAACTGAACATGTAAAAGCAAACCTCTTCTGGATTGAAAGTAAGGAAAACTGAACATGTAAAAGCAAACCTCTTCTGGATTGAAAGTAAGGAAAACTGAACATGTAAAAGCAAACCTCTTCTGGATTGAAAGTAAGGAAAACTGAACATGTAAAAGCAAACCTCTTCTGGATTGAAAGTAAGGAAAACTGAACATGTAAAAGCAAACCTCTTCTGGATTGAAAGTAAGGAAAACTGAACATGTAAAAGCAAACCTCTTCTGGATTGAAAGTAAGGAAAACTGAACATGTAAAAGCAAACCTCTTCTGGATTGAAAGTAAGGAAAACTGAACATGTAAAAGCAAACCTCTTCTGGATTGAAAGTAAGGAAAACTGAACATGTAAAAGCAAACCTCTTCTGGATTGAAAGTAAGGAAAACTGAACATGTAAAAGCAAACCTCTTCTGGATTGAAAGTAAGGAAAACTGAACATGTAAAAGCAAACCTCTTCTGGATTGAAAGTAAGGAAAACTGAACATGTAAAAGCAAACCTCTTCTGGATTGAAAGTAAGGAAAACTGAACATGTAAAAGCAAACCTCTTCTGGATTGAAAGTAAGGAAAACTGAACATGTAAAAGCAAACCTCTTCTGGATTGAAAGTAAGGAAAACTGAACATGTAAAAGCAAACCTCTTCTGGATTGAAAGTAAGGAAAACTGAACATGTAAAAGCAAACCTCTTCTGGATTGAAAGTAAGGAAAACTGAACATGTAAAAGCAAACCTCTTCTGGATTGAAAGTAAGGAAAACTGAACATGTAAAAGCAAACCTCTTCTGGATTGAAAGTAAGGAAAACTGAACATGTAAAAGCAAACCTCTTCTGGATTGAAAGTAAGGAAAACTGAACATGTAAAAGCAAACCTCTTCTGGATTGAAAGTAAGGAAAACTGAACATGTAAAAGCAAACCTCTTCTGGATTGAAAGTAAGGAAAACTGAACATGTAAAAGCAAACCTCTTCTGGATTGAAAGTAAGGAAAACTGAACATGTAAAAGCAAACCTCTTCTGGATTGAAAGTAAGGAAAACTGAACATGTAAAAGCAAACCTCTTCTGGATTGAAAGTAAGGAAAACTGAACATGTAAAAGCAAACCTCTTCTGGATTGAAAGTAAGGAAAACTGAACATGTAAAAGCAAACCTCTTCTGGATTGAAAGTAAGGAAAACTGAACATGTAAAAGCAAACCTCTTCTGGATTGAAAGTAAGGAAAACTGAACATGTAAAAGCAAACCTCTTCTGGATTGAAAGTAAGGAAAACTGAACATGTAAAAGCAAACCTCTTCTGGATTGAAAGTAAGGAAAACTGAACATGTAAAAGCAAACCTCTTCTGGATTGAAAGTAAGGAAAACTGAACATGTAAAAGCAAACCTCTTCTGGATTGAAAGTAAGGAAAACTGAACATGTAAAAGCAAACCTCTTCTGGATTGAAAGTAAGGAAAACTGAACATGTAAAAGCAAACCTCTTCTGGATTGAAAGTAAGGAAAACTGAACATGTAAAAGCAAACCTCTTCTGGATTGAAAGTAAGGAAAACTGAACATGTAAAAGCAAACCTCTTCTGGATTGAAAGTAAGGAAAACTGAACATGTAAAAGCAAACCTCTTCTGGATTGAAAGTAAGGAAAACTGAACATGTAAAAGCAAACCTCTTCTGGATTGAAAGTAAGGAAAACTGAACATGTAAAAGCAAACCTCTTCTGGATTGAAAGTAAGGAAAACTGAACATGTAAAAGCAAACCTCTTCTGGATTGAAAGTAAGGAAAACTGAACATGTAAAAGCAAACCTCTTCTGGATTGAAAGTAAGGAAAACTGAACATGTAAAAGCAAACCTCTTCTGGATTGAAAGTAAGGAAAACTGAACATGTAAAAGCAAACCTCTTCTGGATTGAAAGTAAGGAAAACTGAACATGTAAAAGCAAACCTCTTCTGGATTGAAAGTAAGGAAAACTGAACATGTAAAAGCAAACCTCTTCTGGATTGAAAGTAAGGAAAACTGAACATGTAAAAGCAAACCTCTTCTGGATTGAAAGTAAGGAAAACTGAACATGTAAAAGCAAACCTCTTCTGGATTGAAAGTAAGGAAAACTGAACATGTAAAAGCAAACCTCTTCTGGATTGAAAGTAAGGAAAACTGAACATGTAAAAGCAAACCTCTTCTGGATTGAAAGTAAGGAAAACTGCCCATATAAAAGCAAACCTCTTCTGGATTGAAAGTAAGGAAAACTGAACATGCTAAAGCAAACCTCTTTGAAACTGAAATGAAATCTGAACTAAATTGTTTAAAAGTGTCTTAAGCATCACAATTTTATTTTAAATGAAACTCAGAACTGAACTAAGAACAAAAAAGGATTAAGTATAAGGCAAACATCTTCTGAATTGAAACAGAAACTGAACTGAGCGTGTAAAAGGGCATTAATGTACAGTCGGAGCTCCTTAAAACGAACTTCTATACAACGAAAATCTCTAATACAAGAAATTTTGTTTATGTCACGATTTCTCTACATAGTGTTTCTATAGTAAAAGAAATTCTATATAACAAATTTCTATACAACAATTTTTTTTTCTGGTATCAACAATTTTGATTTATGGAGGTCCAGCTGCATATTCCTAATTTATCTTCCCCTCCTGGAAACTCGTAAATCTGCACTAACGTGAATTAGAAAATTCAGAAATTTGAATTTCATTTTTTTTCATCTGAATTTAGATTCAAGTTAAGGCTAACACCAAGATACTTGAAGAGTGAATTTCTACTCCTTTGTATTTTAAGTGAATTACAGAAAAATTTTGGGTGAAATTGTCAGCAGAGTAAATTTGTCATAGAAGGGTCTACGTATTTAAGGAAGGATTATCAGAGGCTAATGAGGTAATTCCTTGAAAGATATAAGTTTTGATGTAGGAGGTTTGACGATCATCTTTCATCGATATCTCCCTGTCAATCAGAACGTTAAAAAAAAGACATGCTAAACGTAAAACAGAAATAAATACAAAAAAATAAACTTACTTTTCTCTTTTTCTGTTACAATGGCAATTTCCTTTTGGACATTCCGCCTTTAAAGATAGACTCTGCAAAGTGCACTCAGGTTCCGCACTTACATTCACAACTATGTTTCTGTTCTGATCCATTTTACAGCACTCGACTCTAGACAAGATATTAACAAAGAAAATATAAGAAATTTATTGACGAAATTTATTTGAGGGCATAATTCCTCCTATATTGTTTAAAGATAATATTTCTTATTTCTATTCACTGCAGAAATAATATATACCTTTGTCTCAATAACTTTTGGATAAAGGAATATCACTTGAGAGGTGACGCTATAAGAAGGGGTACACTGTAGTTCAGCCTAAAAATCTAATAAATAATACCTAAAGTAATAAAATACCTAAAAATATTCAGAGTTCGTGGACGGGGGTCTTTATATTTATCCTAAAAATATTGATTTTAAAGTAAAAGAATGCAAAACTAATCTTGAGACATTCTAAAGTATTTTATACAAAGAAATTATATCACCTACTAATTCCTTAAATAAAGTACAATATTGCATTAGAATTAAAGCCGGGTTTACACGGGTAGAGTAAACAGGAGAGTAACTCTACCCGTAGAAACCCGAAAAAACGCTCAGTAGAGTGGCGAGTAGAGTAGTTAGTAAAATTAGTAACTTTACTCACTACTCTACTCTCCTGTTTACTCTACCCTACTATAGAATCTGTTGGTATGCTCCGTTGTAGCCTATGTTCTGGGATGAGTAATAATAGGACATAAGCTAAATAAGTACACCATGATGATCCCCTGCTATCATCAGTCCTTTAGAAACTATAATTTACGGAGACTCCGTAAAGGGGCTCTTTATTGATATATAGTAATCCCTAGATAATTCTGATTACGTTCTAGTGTTCCGTGAATAACTAATCTAGAAGTTTTTTGCTTCTCTAAGGAAGCATTTTTGCTTGACTGATAGTAAGTTCAATCTTTCCATTNTTTCACATTGTAATATACAGTAGAACCTCGCTTACACGACCCTCAATAACACGACAACCTCAATTACAAGTGCAATTTTCAAATCCCCTTGAGATTGCCAAAACACATAATGTTAAATTAACCTCTATAACGCCACTATTATTATCCAAACAACCTCAATAACACGGATTTTTTCCAATTCACAACATTACTCAGAACCTATGTAACAAGTCATTTTGAGAAGTCAACCTCTATAACCCGACTCTATACTCTATACAGGAATGGGTCGACCTAGAACAAACATAGACTTGAAACCCCCACCCATTAACCTTGATAACACGACCCTCAACAAAAAGAGCACCTCAATAACAAGACTGTTTCCTTAATCCCCTTGAGATACTTCTTATTGAGGTTCTACTGTGTTATCAGAGGCTAGTGAGGTAATTCCTTGAAAGATAGAGTAATTTTTGATGTAGGAGGTTTTGATGATCATGTTTCATCGATATCTTCCTGTCAATCAGAACGTGTAAAAACGTGCTAAACGTAAAATAGAAATAATTAAAAAAAAAAAAAAAAAAAAAAAAAAAAAAAAAAAAAAAAAAAAAAA
>KZ654596.1:16185-26960 GCA_001010745.2 Gerris buenoi
GTTCAGAAAAATCATACCCCAAGGTGAAATCGAGAAATGAATTTTAGCTTCAAATTTGGGGGCACTACTGAAAGAACCCAACATAAAAATTTGAAACTTTCCAGTTATTTTTTGTGTAATAACCCAAACACATACATGTAGGAAAGCACCCTTCTACTACTCACCCCCCCCCCCCGTCAAAAAAATTACTATTTCGATGGGGCGGCCAAAATTCGTTCTGCCTGTGGCGGCCAAAAGTGTAGCACCGGCGCTGGCCTAAGAAATGGCCTAATTGCAAGGTTCGAACATGTGGTTCGTCCTACCCGTTCTAGTAGGAAGTACTAGATTACTACTACTAGTCAAATATTACTCCAAATCAATGAGCCATCCTATTATGTGACGAACTAGTTTCAACTTGATTTTTGGTCTACTGACTACGTTATTACTCAGGATCATGAAAATCACATTGTCCACCAAAAAAGGGCAGGATATGACCGCTCTTCACCGGTTTGTTTTTTCAAAATACCTATTGCCAAGCTATGCCCCGCAGACGAACTTAGCCAACCACATATTCTTAAAAGGCACCCAAACATTTACATATACAAAAAATTCTAGCTTGATGTTAGTCGCAGACACTTTTCTCCTGGACTATTTGATGATATAATTGATTTTAGGATAATTATAATTTTCGTCATTATTGGTATAATGCTGAGCATCTTATGCAACGAAAGTTCTGTTATGACCTCACTTCTAGTGCAAAACTACAAGGTACTTAAANGATAAAGATAAAAGTATTAAAATAATGCATTGTCATCGTGTTCTGAGCTATTCTAAAAGTTTCAAATGTCTAGTTTATTATAAGAGAACATTAGACGAAGTAAATAGAGATTTGATAAAAATTAATAATTTTCTTCACAGATGTCAAAATTTGTTGACATGGGAACAGTAGATATAACAAATTGGGGATTAATAATAGTACATTACGCTTCTAGTGCGGAAAAATGCATTTTGCATGCGAGTGTGGAGTTTGCACCCGAGCCCGAGCGACAGCGAGGGTAGTAAAACCACTCGAGCAATGCAAAATTCCGTTTTCGCACTAGTTGCGTACCACAGAAAAAAAATTAAATATACATTGTTTATTACTAAAAGCTTGATAAAAACAGTTAGTTTATTATTAATTTTTTGTTAAATGTAAACAAACACGCAAATCGTGTCGTGCGATAAGGTGAAGAATTCCTCTTTTTTCCTACCTAAACGCGCAAGCGCAATGAATACAGCTACGTCAAGAATCACTTTCTACGCATCCAAACAGAGGTAAAATGTTTATANATAGTTTCGTTCCTGTGTCTGTCAGTCACTCTGTACGGTTCCAATAACTTTTGAACCAGAAGAGATAAAAACCTGAAACTTTCCTGTATTAAAGATCGTTTTGACGATCACACAGGAAATTGTGGGTAGTGTTTAATTTTCCACGCCATTTTGTCAAAAACCATCAAAATCCACTGTTGCTACAAATATAAAACAATATGCAAAATGTGCGGTCTGATGGGCCAAGATTAAATACTTAATTAACTCATTACTACTAAGTTGTAATATTGTTTTTAGTTGAATAAAATATAGTTCTGTGGGCCCAAGGATTATGATATCTTCATTTAGGTATTTCAGGGGCTAGACTGTCACCTCTATCAGCTTCCTGGCCTGTCAAGACTCTACTGAACTAACTGACAGCTCAGATAAAAAACTAGTTCCATGCGTGTTTAATTTTCGACTACAGTCTTACATTAATAATATGCGTCATCCTGGAAGTTGACTTTAATATTTATTTTTATGAATGCGTCATTCTACAAGAAAAAAATGAAATAAAATGAAAAGGAGTTCTTTGTGCGGTTATGTTTACTAATGTTAAACTGAACACATGGCATCCCCAACGCTCGGTAGATCACAGAGGCGGGGTCGCTTCTAGTTCTAATGGCACGAGACAGATAGCGCTGCAAGTAGATTAGTTTGTATAAAACAGAATAATGAGCTCCCCTTGTTCCATATCGAGGCGAAATAAAATCTGACCATGGCGGTGTCTTTTAAATTATAAACCATAAATTATACTTTTTTGAAACCGTAAAAATATTAAGGTTGTTTACAAACATAGATGTTAAATAATGAACAATTACATTATCTTAACAACATGTAACAACTTATTAAAGGATGATTTGATTTCGTAAAGATACTGTATTAAAAATTTAAGAAATATTAGGAGTTAAAAATGGCTGTTTAGCCTAGGAGTTTCTATTCTATGCAACTTTTTCATCAATAAAATAAGTAATAATTATAATAAGTAGCAGGGTGAGATTTAATTAGTTATTTGATCATATTACAACGGGTATGATAAAAAAAAAATCATTATCATAACTGTTCAGCAAGAAAGGAAATAAGTTTCAGAGGTGGTTAGAGATGGTTAGAGGGGGTTAGAGGTGGTTAAAGGTGTGGCTAGAGATGGTTTGAGGNTATTTGTAGCGTCCTTAGTATTTGCATCATCCCGTGGATTTGTGAATCGTAGGAAAATCGTTTAGGACAATTGTGCCTATAACTCGTACTGTATAAAAACAAACAAAACAGGAAACCTAACAGATTGGAAACGTTCTTGTTGTTATTCGTGAGATTTGACATAACTGCGCGTGTCATACAAACTAGAAATTGGTATTGTCTAAGCACCCGACTATACTGACTTCGGTAATACTCGGAAGTTCCGACTTTAAACGAAGCTAAGCTTTCAGTTTTTCCCGTGTTCATGACTTCTTGGTCGACCTCTAGTAAACAATGATTTGTTTGTAGCCAGTAAAGATTACAAAAAGATAACCTGACGAAAAATCTCGTATGGCGCTTGACGTCACAGCAACCTTTGTCACTTTTACGTAACCTCTCTGACGCGACGTATTGGAAGAAACAACTGATTGATCTGCTTAAAGTAGATGTATTATAAACTATAACCTTGTAATTAAGGAATATCTGGGCTCTTTTCCTTTACACCAAAGATCCACCAGATGTCTAATCTGGTCGTGAGACTATTGCTATGTTATTTATTGTTGTTTTTATGCAAATTATTTCCTCTTACTCGTAATGTACCAGAGATAAGTAATATACGTCCCACAAAATTTTGTAAATGTAAATCTAGAATTAGGTTATTTATCAGGGTTTACACACGAAGCTGTCGATAGACGTAACTAAAGTCTAATATTTCAGTTTATCACTTGTTTCGTTTTTTTTTTCATATTTCATATCAAAAGTCTGGAGATTGCCTTGTTATCAGTTTGAAATCGAGTTTGTAAATTAAATGGCTTAATTAAGTATTATTGATCTGAATTGGTTCGAGTTTACATCATGTTGAAGCCTATTTGTTCTTGGTCTGTAACTCGGAGCGTTCTGTCCTCCGTCAGACTCATGTCGGACTCTCTCGCGCCCAAGAAGCTCGTCATCTACGAATACGGCGACCCGGCTAAAGTCGTCAAACTTGAAAATGACGAACTACATAAGCCCAAAAAGAATGAGGTCAGTATATTGACAGTTGATAATGCTAATAGAAGCCCATATATGATAAATAAAACTTGTTTAGTTTGGTCAAACCATCTGTCCTTGAAAGGTAAACCTTGTATAATTGCTGTCAGTTTAAAAACTTTACTGAGACAATAATAAACATTCATTTTTGTTATTGTTATAACTTACTATAAACAAAGAGAATGCGTACACTATACATATAAATAACAATCAGTCAATCCTTTCATTCTTTTGACTATTGTCATTGACAATTTGACGCAAGCTGTGTAAAAGAAACAGGTGTAATAATTAAATAATCCATCATGTGTTTTTGGTTAAACTGAAGAATATGAGGCGATCTATAGAAAAAATGGCGGGGCCTTACTCCAACGTATTCTTTTTTTGACAAAGGGAGATCCATTCTCCTGTGAACATATACATATATAATTTCTCAGATGTTTAAATCGTACAAATGTACTGTTTGAAAGAGGGATATGAGCTCTCAAGTGTATTAGTCCAGTCAAAATAGAGCAAAAATACACTTAACCTCGGCAAAATTGCAACACAAATGATTCTTTTTGCATAATACTAAAAAAAGTTTGTATTTTAACATACTCAAAATCCCCATTAATCCCGGCCCGGGAAATCAGTCAAAATCCAAGATGGCGGCTGAATTTTACCCTTTTTTCTATTTTGTTGCAATTACTGCTGTAATATAAATTATTTGCACTCAAAATGGGTACTTATAATGTACTGAAGCATGAAATTNTGGTATTTAAGTTGGCGTTCAATAAGCCCGTAACGAGCTTAATTTTATATTTAGAAAAATACTCTGTCAATTAGTGTGGCACATAGCTTCCTCGCGTTCTATTTTGTCACTTTATTGTCAAACTTAAAAAAAAAAAAATCGTTTTGATTTTTTACATTAATTAAAGTACCCATTTAGCAAAATTTAGGGAGCGCAGGCGGTTGAAATTAATCGGGGGCCATTTGCAGGCTACTTTCGACAAACCATCCAAATTTCGTAAAAATCAGATGTGTTGTTGATGATATAGATGTAAATAAATGTATGTTTATGCGCATGTGGAAGAGAAACAAATGGAGGGAGGCGGTTAAGACTTATAATATGGACCAACAGTTGGCTAATTATGACCTAACACCCAAATTTCAATAAAATTAGATGAGTAATTTTGAAGATATGTTGGTTCGCAAAAATTGAGTGATAGAGACAGACGGACAGACCCTGAACTGAACCAAAAATGTTCCCTGAAGTCTAAAACTGATTTCTGTCTTTGAATTTTTGATATCGATATCGGAGACCTAAAAAATGTTCGTTCTTCAGAACGATCTCATAACTTCAGTTACTTCAGGTAAGCTCGGAAGCAAAGAGTAATATTTAGTAAATTAATTTAGACTTTTATAAACTCCAAACAAGTCAGGCGCGCTTCACGTAAGTACGTGAGGCGATAATCGCCGGTTTCTGTACGATTTAGTTAAAATATTAAGTGAAATAGTTGCATATTCTTTTTTTACACTTCAAGACCTTTAAATTGATGTATTTATTCTTATTAATCAATTATACTTCATACAGATATAATATACTGTTTAAATAGAAATGATTAGGCCATGATATTCAGTGTCATAGCTCAGTGGTAGAGCATCTGCTTCAGATATCTGAAGGTCACTGGTTCAATCCCAGCTTATGGCTCATCAATTTTTAACGTTTTAAATCATTTAGAGGTGCGTCGCCGTCGCCCGTCGCCCGTTGTCGGGATACTACTCGATTATATAAAAGATTAGCTTTCCTCGTAATTCTGTCCACATACAAAATGTTACAAAACAACATTTTTCAATCAGTGCCGTATTAATTGAGTCCAGTTTTTGTGAAATCGCCGTAAAGTTATCTTTGTCTTTGTCTAGATGTCTTCTAGATGTCATAAACGTCTAGATATCATAAAGTTCTAGATGTCATAAACGTCTAGATGTCATAAAGTTCTAGATGTCATAAACGTCTAGATGTCATAAAGTTTTCCTGTGAAAAATCAAAAGTTCAATGTAAAACAAAGATGTCTTCTGGTAATCTCTAAAAAAAAAGTAATCTCTAATATAAGCGGTAAAGTCCTGACTGACTGACTGACATATAGAATCAAAGTACAGTAAAATCTGCTTAACAGAGAGACTTGCAATTTCGAGAATATATTTTGTTCATTTTATAGACATCTATTAAGAAAGGATTTTGCGAAATTTGGATTTTAAGGGGTATAAAAGAGCTAGAAACGGTGGTTCACGTAGAATATTATGTATATTTATATACACAACCGTACTTTATAAGTAACAACGTTTCCATGTGTAAATAAAAGGATTGAATCCTGATTTGGGATTTAACAAGTTAAGAGGAGTTTCCAAGAGTGGTATTAAATCCGTATTTAATACGAAATAATATAAAAACAAGCTTAAAAAAATAACCTTCACCTGTTATAACCATGATTTTTCTTACGTATTTTGACAGATTTGACTACAGTTTCTACAGAAATAAGCTAGGTTCGCTCATACCGATGCTCTGCGCATGTCAGGATCGAGTTCAGGTGTTTCCATGCAACTAGATCTAGATACGATCCCAGAATTTAGTGGATTGTATCGGGATCGGGATTGTACTTAATCCGTTTTGAACCTCCATGGACACTTTGGATCCAAAACCTGTATTCTACCCGTATTCAATCTTTATTTAAACATCATGGAAACGTAGTAAGTTTATTGTAAAATTATTGAAACATTGAAACAGAACATTTGTAATGTTCCGATATTATACTAGTGATGTATTCATTCACATGTTCCAATTCTTTTTTTTCTCATATGTTGACTCAATGACAGCATCTCAGCTCTGACGTGAAGAAACAAAAAAAGGTTGTTTTATTATTGAATGTAAGTTTTAAATTACTTTGAAACCTCCAGAGTGTATTTGTGTTTATGGCTCAATTCCTAAGGGTAAGAAACATGAAGCGTAGATACGTTTAAGTTTTAGTGTGGTGGTACAAGTGCGGTAGAATGTGTACGTGCCTCGAATCTAGCCCACACAAGATGTGTAAATATAAACAGATATGTTAGCAGGTATAACAGGTAACTCTATGACACCCAGGGTTGCACCTTCAACAATAACAATAACTATAGAGCTAGATTGTTTTTATTTATTCTAAATATAGACCTGTACAGAACCTTGGGTCCTTTATACCTGATGCTGAAATTAGATCCTCTCTATTTAAGATTATTATCAATACCTTGGATTCAGTGGCGACCAGTGTGAGATGAACCAGTGCCATTAAGAGCAGACTATTATGAAATTACTGAAATTACTTTAAAACGCGATTTTTAAACAAATAATAGATACTAGTTTCAACTTACAAAAANTGTACTGAAGCATGCCGTTTAAATTAGCCCAGGAAATCAGTCAAAATCCAAGATGGCGGCCAAATTTTCCCCCTTTTTTTCTCTATTTTGCTATATTTATTGCCGTAAAAAAGATAGTTTGCTCTCAAAATGGGTTATTTTTTTGTACATGCCCTTTACATCATCTCATAATCCCCGATAATCCCGGATCCCGGCCCAGGAAATGATTCAAAATCCAAGATGGCGGCTAAATTTTGCCCATTTTTTTCTCTATTTTGCTATATTTACTGCTGTAAAAAAGATAGTTTGCTCTCAAAATGGGTTCTTTTTGTGTACTGAAGTATGCCCTTTACCATCATCTCAAAATCCCTATTTATCCCGGTCCAGATGATCTGTTAAAATCCAAGATGGAAGCTGAATATGCCATGTTAGTCGTCAATTTACAGGCATTTTTCATATAAATAAATTATTATAAGTATTGAATCGCACAATTTGTGTATCACATCAGATAAACTTTTATTACACTTCAGACTTACTGGAACAAAAAAAAAAAAAATCTAATAATTGAGTATGTGGCCATTTCCATTAAAAAATTAAAAACAAAATGATTTGGCTTCCATTTCAAAATTCTTCATAATCTTCATCTGAACTTTCTATTTCTTCATCTAGTATTCGCAGTGGTCGGTTTTCCCAATTTGTTTTTTGGCACTGACACAACTGAACTAGTTCATTAAAATCCATTTTTTCGGCAACTACATTTCATGGCACCACAGTCAGTTTTGCAGGGACATCGCATTAATACACTTTCAGGTGTTAGTGGCGAATCCATTATTTTCGGTATATACATATTATCTTGTATACTACATCCTCAGTCTGTGGGTTCAAGCCTTCTTGCATTTGTTTCCGTATAAGAAGTTGCAGATATGAAGTTTTCGATGGTTATACATTAGGATACACGAGAAAAGACATGATCCATGTGCGCTGAACAAATGCAATTTCCCGGTTTGTAAACTTCACTCCAGATATTCCATTCAAAGGAAATAAGGATTTTTTTCGCAAATAAGGAAAACAATGCTGATGTTGTCATTTTTATATCCACCGTTGAATCCTCATAAAGTAGAAATTCACCAGTGATAGGAGAAGACACTAAGTTATTGGTGTAATCAAATCAAGAACACCACAAGTTTTTTTTCAAAAGTAATAAAAAGCTGTCTAAACAGAATAACGTTTATGATATCAATGCCATTAGATATTCGCTCGGAAATGACTTAGCGAACAGTCTATTCTTTTTGCAATCGTATACAGGATGTGACACCACCTAGAGAATATTCCATATTGGGTAGCAATCAGTTTTCAAACGTGTTGGTAAAGATCGACATTTTCGTGAAGATAATGGTATGGCAATTTGGTGGAAGTCCGGATGATACACTAAATACACGTTAGTAAAAAAATATTTTGGATGAAGCATCAAATCAAAGGCAAAATGTTTTGTTAAGCCAAAGCCACAGAAACTTCCCCCAACGGAATCAGCTTTCAAGTACTAGGTATACTAGAGGTAAGTCTCAGAGCATATCTGAAAATTCGTATATTGAAACAAATGCAAGAAGGCTTGAAACCAACTTTGAGTTTGAGAGCAAACTATCTTTTTTACGGCAGTAAATATAGCAAAATAGAGAAAAAAAGGGGCAAAATTCAGCCGCCATCTTGGATTTTGACTGATTTCCTGGGCTAATTTAAAGGGCATGCTTCAGTACATAAAAGTACCTATTTTGATTGCAAACTATCTTTTTTAAGACTATAAATGCGGAAAATAGTGAAAAAAAAGGGCATAATTCGGCAAATTCAGCCGCCATCATTCAGCCAGCCATGGATTGTCACTGATTTTCCGGGCCGGGATTAATGGGGATTTTGAGATAATTTAAATTTCATGCTTCAGTACATTATAAGTACCCATTTTGAGTGCAAATAATTTATTTTACAGTAGTGATTGCAATAAAATAGAAAAAAATGGTAAAATTCAGCCACCACTGACTGATTTCCCGGGCCGGGATTAATGGGGATTTTGAGTATGTTAAAATACAAATTTTTTTTAGTATAATGCAAAAAGAATCATTTGTGTTGCAATTTTGCCGAGGTCAAAATTTATTTTGACTGGACTATATAAATTAAGCAAAGTTGTGCTGCCAAGCATCATCTTCTTCAGTTTAGCTGTGTTTTTATTTAAATGTGTTTTAATTGTTATTATTTTTTGATTAACACAAAATATCAGTACAGTACACCTAGTTTTTTTTAGCTGTTTCCTAACCGAGGGATTTCTAGAAGACCAGGGCTTGGTTAAATTAATCAGTAGCATGCGATAGAGGTGACTGATAACACTAGATTGGTGAATAATAACACAAGATAATAAAAGTGTTAATCTGATAGTGGATGCTTGGGACACGAGAAGAATAGTAAGTTCAAGAAGGTTGAACTTACACTTACATATGTACTCTTAACTCAGGATCACAATCATAACACAACACTGAGGTGATTGTGTCATGAACCAGAAGACTCTTACTGGATACAAGAGTGATAGAAGACGTATAGTGATAGATATATAGAAGACAAATGTCCAATAGGTTACCCATTTCTATAGAGCCCGGTACAGTAGTCTCGCTATTATAGGACCTCAATTAAATGGGTCTGGGCAGTGTCTGAATTAAAAAAAAAAAATATGAGTGAGGCTCTCACGCATTAGAAGTGAAACTTGAGTTCTAGAATGCATTGCTCTCTTTCATTTTTTGACGAATTTATTATTTCAAGATTGACAAAAATGGTTGTGGGAAATTTAATTGAANAGTTACATATTCCCTATATTTTTTTAACAATCGGTGTTTGTTAATAACAACAAGCAAAATAAAATTTATTTTTAGGTTTCTGTACGAAATGCGAAAAGAAACCTTATATAACGGTCTTATCGAATTACGGAAAAAATGTCCACGGGAAAAATACCCACGAAGGAAAAGTCCAAAATAATTAAACTTTAATCGTTAATGGTAGTTTTTAAATATAATTAATTACCGTTACTTTTACAGTTATAATACAACTGCAAAAATACAATATCCCTAAAAGGGCTTTCTATTCAAAAATATGTTAAAATTTGTTAGCATTAAAAATTAACTAATCATATTTAAAAATTATCATTAATGATTAAAGTTTAATTATTTTGGACTTTTCTTTCGTGGGCATTTTTTCCGTGGACATTTTTTCCGTGGGCTTTTTTTCCGTGGGCTTTTTTTTCCGTCTACCGGTTTGTCTGTCTGTATGCGTCCGTGTCTGTTGGCATGTTTCAATTCATAAACTCGGCATTTGTGACAACTGTACACTTTTTGGATTTTTCACACTAAAAATTTTGAATATGGCGGCCAATAGGGCGGAACTCTAAAAAAGAGTTTTTAAGTTTCAGTTGTCTTGTTAAAATGATTATAAAGAGAAAAATAGAAAAGAAATAAGGATTTAAAGAAATTAAATAATTTTCTTCAATAGGACAATACAACAAACAAATAATGAATAAATAAAATGTAATAATTTCTTTATAAAGTAGTCAAAATGATTGGCAAGAGAACATTAGACGAAGTAAATAGAGATTTGATAAAAATTAATAATTTTCTTCACAGATGTCAAAATTTGTTGACATGGGAACAGTAGATATAACAAATTGGGGATTAATAATAGTACATTACGCTTCTAGTGCGGAAAAATGCATTTTGCATGCGAGTGTGGAGTTTGCACCCGAGCCCGAGCGACAGCGAGGGTAGTAAAACCACACGAGCAATGCAAAATGCCGTTTTCGCACTAGTTGCGTACCGTACTTACGATTGTTGGATTTTAATATTAAATACAGA
>KZ654597.1:878-10971 GCA_001010745.2 Gerris buenoi
CTAAAATGTTGTTTATTTCTTACAGAATAAAGATATTTTATAAGGAATACAAGAAAAAAGTCGATGTCAATTATTAAGAAGTTCGATGCTTAACGAGGTCCTTGATTGATGAGATCAAAAAAAAAATCAAATCTAAAATTTAAAAGTTAACAATAAAAGATAAAACAACTAAAATTTCAAAATATATACGCATAGAACATATTATGAGTGTAATGAAAATTTAATTAAACTCTTCGATTTGTTTATAATAATAAATATTATTATTTAAAAAACTATAAAAACTTAAATGAAGATACAGAATTAAAAAAAAAAAAAATTATCAATTGATAATCTTTTTAATAAGAATAATTAAGCTTAAAAAGATAATTCTTAAACTTATCTTAAGAAAAGAAAGAAATGCGGGAATAATTAACAATTAAATAAAAGTAATTTCTTAATATTTAATCAATTTATTCAATTAGTGAGATTATTAACTAGTGGGAAAGATCAAATAAAGATTAAGATTATTATAAGATTTCGATTGGTTAATTAACTTTGTCTTAAGCTTATAAGATTTTTGATAGGGGAAAAAATAAACTTGCTATGATTGATCTTACAAAGATTACTTTAATAAACATAAATGTGTCGTAATAAATATTGAAAATAAAATAATAATTCATAAGGGAAATAAATCAAAAATGAAGAAACAATAAACAAAGATAAACAAAAAAGCTGTAAAGATAAAGAAAGATTATTGTGTCGAATCAATCATCAATCACAGGTAAAATGATTGATCCGTTAAGTATAAAATGGACGGAACAATTGATTGCTTCCCATGTCCTTCTTGTTCTCTATGGGTTTAATCGTACATTATTTATTTTTATTTTTTTTTTTTTTGTCTAACGTTAAATTGTTTTTTAACGACACTGGATTTC
Source organism: Gerris buenoi (assembly GCA_001010745.2). NCBI lineage: Eukaryota > Metazoa > Arthropoda > Insecta > Hemiptera > Gerridae > Gerris > Gerris buenoi. The sequence goes on from KZ654597.1 coordinate 1,793, forward strand.
TTGAACCTTTCTCTTATCTATAAAGTTTACTTCTTGTGATATTTTTATTTTTTTTAGACATTTAAAGATTTTCACTATTTGTTATTAGATAAGAAGATAAAAGCTAAAAAAAGGGGGGTGGAACAATGTTAAAAAGGTATAATGTGGGAAGTTTTTTTTTAGTGGTTTTTCGAAACATTTGTTTTTGTTTTTTCATCTTGTGATTTTATGTACCGAATTCTTCACTCTGGTTTTTTTGATGAAATAGCCATAAAAAGGAAAAAGAAAGATTAGAAGAAGTTATTTCTCAAAACTGTAGAAATGTAGTGAGAATTTTACAAATGATTGTTTTTTAGTGTTTTTTCACAATTGAGGGAGATTTTGAGTTATGATTGAATTATTCAAGGGGTAGGTTTGTTTTTGTCATTTTACAAATTATTTCCACTTTTTCGCTTTCTTCAACATAAAAGCATTTTTGAAAGCGCAAAAGAAAATCTATATGATTAGACACATTTTTTATAAACGTTAGAAAATCATATGATTAGACACATTTTTTATAAACGTTAGAAAATCATATGATTATACACGTTTCAAGAAATTAGAGAACAAAAATTACCTCTCACTTCCATATTTAAAATCTATAACTTTATTTCTTCCTTCTTAAAACATTTTTACTTTCTCATATTAAGAAGAAGTATTGTGATGAAGCGAAAAATTCGAGTTTAAAATGTTTATGGATTTACACGTTTTGAGGTCCCCTGAGTCCAAATAAGTATTTCTTTAAAATTTTCTGTTTATCGTCTGTCTGTGCAGACGCATAGAGCCTAAATTACTGGCCCGATTTTGACAAAATTTAGCATACATATTCAGAAAGATCATACCCCGAGGCGAAATCGAGAAATTAATTTTAGCTTTAAATTTTGGGGCACTACCACCCAAACACTCTAAAATATATTGCATTAAAATACGAACCTAACTACATAAGCCGTTTTCCGGAGAAAAATCTAGTTCCGGAGAAAATAGTAAAACGCGGACGGAGAGAGCCCGGGTTCGATTCCCCGCGCAGAAGAAGTAATTTTTATGATACATTTTGACGAAATGTTCAATAATGATTAATGTAAATACGAGAACTAATAAATGAAAAAACACTGGGCTAGTGTAGTAATTATGAACTCGTGATGTGAAAGATTAAGTTGTCTCGGACCGATTTTTACTTCCTAATATACATAAAGAGAAAGTATTGTGATGGCGCGAAAATCCGGTTTTGAGATTTTGATGGATTTTCACGTTTTGAGGTCCCCTGAGTCCAAAAAAAATGGTTTTTAAAAAATGTCTGAAAAATCATTCCTCGAGGCGAAATCGAGAAATGAATATTAGCTTCAAATTTTAGGGCATTGCCATCCAAAAACTCTTAAAAAACGTGAAAAAAAAAAAATTATTTCTCTAAAACGGTTCCGACGATTTTGATTACAAAATTCTTAAATATATCCCATTTAAATACGAATCTAACGATATAAGTCGTTTTCCCGGGAAAAATCTAGTTCCTGAGATAATAGCTAAAATCGCAAATGAAGACAGCTTGGGTTCGATTCCCCGTCCAGAAGAAGTTATTTTGATGATAAATTTTCAATAATAATTAAACACATTCTATAATAATTAATGTTCATACGATAATTAATAAATGGAAAACACTGGACTAAGTAATTATGAACTCGTATATGAGAAAGTTTGTCTAAGTTGTTTCGGACCGATTATTTTCTTCGTTTATACTGGACAAGGTACTGAAAGTACTTTAAGGAAATCTTTTTGCCTTTGACAGTCTTGACAGTCAGACAGACATAGTTAAACACTCATTAACCAATCATAGTCTATGATGTAATTGATTAAAAACAAGTAATCAAATGAATAAAATGGAATAACGGTAATCCTGACTTAATATAATCACCCTTGAGAAATAGCTTCTGATGTTTCAATAGTTACAATATCCGAGTTATTTCCATTCGGGTTTTGTGTTGTGAAGGAAAACATATTATTAATAGCAAATACTTGTTAGACAGGTAACTGTGATTAGAAACGCAGTTGTTTATTAGATAATCAGCTGCTAGCAATGTTAGCTAACTCAAATGCGTCGTTTTCATTGAATAGCTAAAAACTAAAACTAGGTTTTTTCGACTGCTTACGGAAGCAAGTAATTTGATTGAAATTTTAATAATTAGCATACAGTTATATTTGATGCGTATTGACTACACTTTTCCTTTCATTAAATTCTAGTGGTTGCATCATTCAATTAGATGTCCAGAATATATAGTACGATGTATGTGCACGGGTTAGTTACTAGAATAGTACATTACGCGTCGAGTGTGCGCGCACGAGTTGCGTACCGTACTTTATCTACGATTGTTAGATTTTAATAATAAATGCAGAAAAAAATAATAAACTTCCTGTATGTAAGCTCGTATTTCTCTTTTGATAAAGATGACATCAATTCGTTAGTTGTATTTTGTGCCGAATTAATTATTTCGGAAGGCGTATTATTCTCCTCATATTCGTCATAATCACTTAAATCACTCATTGATTTTCACAAAAAACTCGATACAAACAGTTACTTTTATTAAATAAACATCAAATTAGTTATGTTAAATGTAAACAAACTCGCTGATCGTGTGTAAAGTTGAAGAATTCTTCTTCTTTTCGTCACTAGAGTGGAAAAAAAGAGGAATTGTTCAAAACTATGAGACACGCATGCACAATTAATACAGGTGCGTAAAGAATCACTTTATAAGAATCTAAACAGAGATGTAATGTTTATATTACGTATCAATCGTAGATAACTCATTATCCTACAGTTTTCTGTATAAGAATTATAAGTCTTATACGTAATAAGACTGGATTTTATAATAGAGTAATGAAACTGCCCCAAAAGTCTCAATTTCTTAAAAACACAAACAGGCCTTTGAGACTTTTGTAGGGCCGACCATTGTTTAGAACCAAGGGGGTCCTAAGTAAATAAGTGCTACCTAAAGATAATAATTATACATAAATAATAAGTATAAATGTATTTATAATTATGTAACTTATTATTTATTCATAAGCATCGATGATGGATTTTTAAAAGCAGAAAACGGTTTCGATAAATAAACAACAAAATGAATGGAGAGACAGTTTTTTGTATTCATCAAAATATGTTGTAATTTATTTTATTATTTTATTTGAAAATATGTTGTGTAACTCCATAAAACGTCCTTTTGCTTTGGGTCAGCGGTCAGCCAATATTTAAATTTGCATCTGTAACTTCCTTAGTAAATTGTTTAGGAATAAAATGCATCAAACTTATCCAGTAGATGTTTACATTAAGCATAAAGAATTAAGATTCATTGCATGCCTAGACAGACTTTATAATACTTTGATTTATTTATTACCTGCTGTTGAAATATACCACTTAACTTAACCACTCATTAAAGAAGGATAATTTCTCTGCAATTATGCATATTTAAGATGCAATACATATACTCACGATTCTGAATGTTTATGGGGGTCAGTGGTCAGTTTTATACGAATAAAAATGAGCTAAAAAAAAAGGCTCATAAAAATTGTTTTATTACCTTTTTGAAACATTATGTTTGCTTATTCTCATTAACTTAGGTATTAGTGGTTAGAATGAAAAGTTTTTGAGGTGGTTAGAGGTGGTTTGAGATGGTATGAGATGGTATGAGGTGGTTTGAGGTGGTTTGAGATGGTTGGAGGTGGTTAGAGGTAGTTAGAAGTGGTTTGAGATGGTTAGAGGTGGTTTGACATGGTTTGAGGTGGTTAGAGGTGGTTAGAGGTGGTTTGAGATGGTTTAAGATGGTTATAGATAGTTTGAGATGGTAAGGGGTGATTTGAGATGGTTAGAAGTGGTTTGAGGTGGTTTAAGATGATTATAGATTGTTTGAGATGGTAAGAGGTGATTTGAGATGGTTAGAGGTGGTTTGAAATTGTTTAATGCGTAAAGATGATTCTCCCCTGTATGGTCAAAAGAAAGTAATTCAAAATTAGGTAAGGTGCAAGCTTGTATGAATTATTCGTAAAAAAAATTAAGATATTTCAAATTATAATTTTATTATAATTTATATAAATTAGAAGGATAATAGTTTGGTACTTCTTTAGAATGTTACTCCTCTTTGTCTTTTTAGAATAAAATTTTATAAAATTTGAATAAAATTTGATTTAACAAATATCGAGACAAAAAGGATGTTTAGTCCTTATTTACTGTTTAGTAGTATTTAGATGTTTAGTTTAAAGGGATGTTTAGTCCAATGTACTTTGGGACAAAGGAATATCACACTTCTGTTTTTATAAGGGGATTAACAGTCTAAAGAAGAATCATTCGATACACCTTCTTTAGATTGTTACTCCCTCTTATTTTGGAACGAAGTTCCTTATGGCACGTTGTGGAGCCCGGGAGTGAATCCGAAAAAATCGACCAAAATCACCGTCACAAAATAACCGTCATAAAATCTATGTCACGAAATAACCGTCACGAAATAACCGTCACAAAATCACCGTCACAAAATAACCGTCACAAAATCACAGTCACGAAATCTACCGATGGCGATAACTTGAGTAAATGTTGACCGACTTAGTTGAAATTCAGTACACATGTTCATTTTACCAATGCCCAGGACAAGTTCGTTGGACAACGTTATCCTCCCAAGCGTTCACGCGCAATGCTCGCGTAAACGTAAGCTTCAAATTTAAAATTGGAATTTTTGGACGGGAAAAAATGCTAACTTCATCTATTTAATGAGACAAACAACTTTTTTAAACAATTTTTTTTTTTTTTAGTAAAACGAATACCAACTGTTATATACTAACGAATACCAACACTGCTATAAAGTGATAAATAGCGCTAAATTTATTAAAGCGGACCAAAGCGATTAAAATAAAGAAAACAACGTTTTTACCGATATCTTACGTTTTAACGTAACGATATAAATGTAACTTTGTATACATCGTCTAAAGTACAATTGAAACAAGCATGTAAAATTTCAACCTGATACAAGCAGAAGTTTTTGAGTAGTGAAGTGATTTATATTTTTTATTTTAACATTTAATTGGAGAAATATGCCGTCGGGCCTGAGAGGACAGTTCCTTTTTTGTTCTACAATCATCTGCTTTAACTATAAATTTATCATTAACTTTTTCCTCAATATACAAATACATTATTTATTGAAAGACGCTCGTCATTAAATGAACGTTTCATTATATGAAAGTTTTTTTATTTAATTTTGCCTTAACTCGGCTAGTACAAATAAAAATTTGTTTCTTTTATTTTTGTCTCTTTTCTAACTCCCCCATGTATAAGTTAGTTATTACTGTGATTTTATAATTTATATGTAATGAAAAGCGTAAGGAATTTCGTTCCTACCAGGTGTCCCGCGACACCACACGTATTTTTTTTTATAAAGGGAGTAACAATCTAAAGAGGTACTTATAGTTTTGTAAATGCTTCTGCACTTTCTCAATGAGATCTTCAAGAGATCAGATTAGAAATAAGTGGTAAGATATAGTGTGTAACATATAATAGAGAATTGTTGAGGTTCGTCCTTTGACGCGTTAGAGTAAAGATCGCTCCGTATTTAATCGCTAATTACTATGGTTTAAAGTTAAAATTATACTAAAAAAACTCTTATAAATATTACTACAGTACTCACTCTACGAATTCGTGGAAAAAAAACGCGACTTTTTTGTCAACTTAAGTTGTATTTTAATATTTAATTTATAGCATTTTTTCGAGTGAATCCGATATATTGTTAAGCGGCAGAGCAAGAGGTTAACCAGAGGAGAAACTCGCCCCACCCTACCCCACCGAGAGGACACATCGAGGAAGGTCAACGCTATGACGCTATCAGCTGGAACAAAAGTTAATCCTGGTATGGAAACATTAGATAGTAAACTAAATATTATTATGAATAAACTTGATAAACAAGAGGAACAAAATAAACAACTCAGAGTTGAACTAATGCAAATTCTTACTGATCATAAACAAACAATGGATAAAAATGTTCAGGATTTAAAAGCGGAAAATAAACTACTTCGAGAAGAAATTGTTACGCTACGGCAACACGTAAATAACACGAACCAACTAAATGTTAAGAATTCAGTAGATATTTACGGGATTCCCCTGCAAAATGAAGAGTCTCTTTCTAGCGTATTGCAAAATCTGTTTTCAGATTTAGATTGTGGGTTCAACAATGAGGTTTTAAATTTTTATTACCGCCTTAAATCAAATAATAACGACAAGCCACCAATTATAAAATGTGATTTTTTGAGAATGACCGACAAAGATAAATTTCTTTATAAGTTAAAGCAATCCAAAATATCAAGCGACGATCTTGAACTGTCGAACAGCATGAGTGCCCAGTCATTCAAAATATTCGCTTACGGTTCGCTATCCCCAGAAAATAGATATCTGTTAAACCAAGCTAAACAAGCAAAGAGAAACGGTAAAATTTCATTTGTGTGGCAAAGAAACGGCAGAACGTTAGTTCGCGTTACCCCATACTCCCCGGCAATAAGAATATCTGAGCTTCAAAACCTCCAAGACGCAATAGACGGAGAAACAAGCAAAAAGAGACCGATATCTCCTCAGTCTCCAAACAGAACTTCCCCAAACAGCCAGAATATTAAGACGTCCACTAATAAACAGAATGCCAAGAAACCAAGATCTAATTCCCAAAATAATATATAGCAAATAAATATTACCCCCAAAAATAAACCAAACAATGACCCGGAAATAGTATTTTGGAACTCACAAGGATACAAAAATTTTGACGATATATCTTCAAAATTCAACAATTACGAAATAATCTGTTTAACGGAAACCTGGTTAGAATATAAGCAAAATAATAAATGTATTAGTTTTATGTATTTTTTACTTCTTACTTATAAGTAGTTATATAAGTATAAACTTTATATAAGTTATATATTATAGTATTTAAGTAGAAATACTAGTGTATTGTGTTCTAAGATAGAGAATTTAAGATACAAATAAATCTTAATTTTTGGGTTTTCATATAAAAGTTATTCAATTTTTATAAGTTTTTAGGTAGTATTCATACTAAGGAACGTTTAAATTTTAATTAAAATCAAATTATAACTACTATTTACAAAGGGAGACAAACAGAGAAAAATAGACTTCAGCGCTGGGATTCAAACCTCGGAAATTGATTGTACTAAGTACAGGTACTAATTGAGTACTTTATATTATTACAAGCGTATTTCTCGGTCTAGTTCTATTGTCGTTAGTTGACTTCTAAGACTTGTAGAAAAATTTTAAAGCTTAATTCGGGACTAGGTATCGTTATCGACAGAGGAAATTATTCTTCAGTGTAGCTTAATTGGCTAGAGTATCTGTACTGGAAATANTCGGGACTAGGTATCGTTATCGACAGAGGAAATTATTCTTCAGTGTAGCTTGATGGGTTAGAGCACCTGCACACTGGAAATGAGGGGGAGGTCCGTGGTTCGAGTCCCGGCACTGAAGTCTATTTTACTCTGTCTGTCTCCCTTTGTAAATAGTAATTTTAATTTGATTTAAAATAAAAGTTATTCTTCATTCAACCTCCTGGTTGTTCAATAATATCTAAAACAATATTTTCTATATTTTCTTCACTGGGGTAATCATTTAATGAAAACTTATTGAATGATACTACATAGAAAAGTTATTCGAAATTGCAAAATATCGTGTAAGTAACGAAATATTATTTTTGCTTTACTATAATATAATAAATTACTTAAAAATCAAAAAATAAGCTATGTATAAGAAAATAGTTGTAAATGTCAAAAATCGGTCTTGGGGCACCTCGGAACTTCCATACCAAACAAGTCCAAAATTATGTCAAATAGTATATATTATAGCTTAATATATAATATATTATATATTATACTAATATATTATATATTTAAAGAGATATTTACTGTTTAAATAGTAAGTTTTATGCAGTTATAATTAAAACATATAAATAGGAAGTTTTGTGCTCCTATATTCGTATACACAGGTATGGAGCAAATGGTTTAGTATCTGGCTTACACCCAGTAGCCCCGGGTTCGTTCCCACCTTATGGCACATCAATTTTTAACGTTATAAATCATTTAGAGGTGAGTCGTTGTTGGGACACTACTCGATTATATAAAAGATTATTCTTCTCGCATATACGAGCAAATACTTATTTTGGAGCATTTCCTTTGTCCTGCTATAACAGCAAGGTCTTTGCAAGAGGCTTTTTTTAAAAAAAACTTTTATAAATATGATTTTCATTAGGAAACTTGTCGCCTCGATGAGAATTTTTGGCACATCGGCAACACTTCCCCTTTAATTTGTCAAATCTTTCTTGTAGACTCATCTCTATTTTCTACTTCTTTCTTCGTATCCTTTTCACTTCTGTCAAGTGGCCCCTTCTTACTATTACTTAGTTGGTGTTACTGTTACTGTACTGTCCCATAATCTTGCTTTCTGCCTTGGCCACCCCTACCATTGTTGCTAGGTTACTAAGTACCATAAAACTCACGTCATTTTGCGCTTGACGTAACTTAATTTGTACTAATGTGTCTTTAAGTCCTCGAATACATTAAATCTTAAGTAATAACTCAGGACTCAGGTACTGACTTTTTGAAAGCACAATTCGATTCACACTCTATAACAGCTTTCCTAAGTTCGGTTGCAAATTCATCAACGGATTTTCTTTTCCCCAACAGTCATTACATTCATTTATGTATCTTATCTCAGATGCTTAATTTCGGATCTAGGGTATCCTTAAAAACCTCGATTAGTTCTTCGTACATAATAAATTTAGAGTCGTCAGGCGTAATTTCGATGTCAGTGAATGAAGAATATAGTGTGGGTCGGTTAGCATTTACTGACTTCAACAACATAATCATCAAATTCCTCAAATTACTACATAATTCCTCAAATCAAAGGTTTCGTCCACCTGAAAGGGTGCAAATATCAGACTTGTTATTGGCCCTTCACTTGTGTCCTCCATTTTTTTTTTTTTTTTTTTTTTTTTTCCTTTTTTTGACTGTTATTAATTCAAAATAAATCGTTTCAATGTATATATTTAATGAAACGTCGTTCTCAGGCAAACTTTAATTTATTTTTCTTAGCAGTGAGGTAATTTTGTCTTTTAGCAGAGATTTCTTTTCTTTTCTTTTTTTTTTTT
>KZ654599.1:6828-23412 GCA_001010745.2 Gerris buenoi
TTTCCGCACTAGTGCGGAAATAACGAAGTATTCTTCATCTTATAGCACGATTAGCGTGTTTGTTAACATTTTTAACAAAACTAATTTGCTGTTATTATTAAAATCCAACTATCGTAGATAAAATACGGTATGAAACTCGTGTGAAAACTGAATCTTTGCTTGTGTGGTTTTACTACCCTCGCTATCACTCGGGTGCAAACTCCACACTCGTATGCTAAATGCTACTACTAGACGGATAGTTACTAGACTTTTTTTTTTTCAGATGTCTGCTAAATGAAAATTGTTTTTTCCCGATGAGCCAAAACAAGTTAATCCTCAAATGCAACATGAAAAGCGATCATGTCCAGATAACTTACAGCCTTCAACCCACGCTTGAGCAGCTAGGAGAACTTACGAAAAATAAAACTTTACGTGATACAGCCATTAACACTGTGTTCTGCTTCAACCAAGAATGTTTGCAGTACTTCTTCCTTTGGACACTGTTCATTTAAGACTGTCTTTAGAGCAAAAAATACCAATAACCCTGGTATCACTAGGNTATTTTCCTACCCTACATGTGGCACTTTAACGACGATTGCGCCCGATTTACGACCGAAATATGAGGTCTGATGGGTGTTTCGCGTTCGCCACTTTAAGCCCGACTAAATGAACCCCGTAAGGATCCGGTCGGAAAAAATTTCTATTCGAGCCCAAAAAAGAACTAAGGCTATAGCCTTGATGTTTGTAAAAAAAATTACCGGGATTAGATGCCTCAAGGGTGATTTGGGTTCGTCTCTCTACGGCTGACATAACAAACTTTGATTAGACGCGGTAGGCAGACCTTTGTCCCCCTTTTTTCCTACCCTACATGTGGCACTTTAACGACGATTGCACCCGATTTACGACCGAAATATGATGGTTGATGGGTGTTTTGCGTACGCCACTTCAAGCCCGACAAAATGAGCCCCGATTGGATNCCTACATGTGGCACTTTAACGACGATTGCACCCGATTTACGACCGAAATATGATGGTTGATGGGTGTTTTGCGTACGCCACTTCAAGCCCGACAAAATGAGCCCCGTTTGGATCCGGTCGGACAAAATTATTTTTTCAGCTTAAAAAAGAACTAAGGCCTTGCTGTTTTTTCGGTACGAAAAATATATCCGAGATTAGATGCCTAAAGGGTGATTCGGGTTCGTCTCTCTACGAGCCTTGATGTTTTTTTGGGTTCGAAAAAAAATTTCCGAGATTAGATGCCTAAAGGGTGATTCGGGTTCGTCTCTCTACGGCTGACAAAATAAACTTTGAAGGGACTTGGTGGGCAGACCTTTTTACCCCCTTTTTCCCTACCCTACAAGTGACACTTTAACGACGACTGCGCCTATTGACGACCGAAATATGAGGTCTGATGGGTGTTTCGCGTTCTCCACTTCAAGCCCGACAAAATAATCCCCGTTTGGATCCAGTCGGAAAAAAAAAAAAATCGAGTCCAAAAAAGAACTAAGACCTAGATGTTTTCTGGTTCGAAAAAAAATTTCCGGTATTAGATGCCTAAAGGGTGATTCGGGTTCGTCTCTCTACGGCCGACAAAACAAACTTTGATGGACGCGGTGGGCAGACCTTTTTACCTCCTTTTTCCCTACCCTACAAGTGGCCCGCCGATTTACCCGCCCGATTTACGACCGAAATATGAGGTCTGATGATGGGTGTTTCGCGTTCGCCAATTTAAGCCTGATAAAATGAGCTTCGTTTGGATCTGGTCGGATAAAATTTTTTTTCGAGCCCAAAAAAGAACTAAGGCTATAGCCTTGATGTTTTTTTGGGTTCGAAAAACAAATTCCGAGATTAGATGCCTAAAGGGTGATTTTGAGGGTTACGAGGTATTGCAGGAGGTACACAGTCGATATAATATATGGGCAGCCACCCATAACTCCCGAAATACATCGTGATCCATCTGATTGGTTAAAAGGATTAATAGGGTTGGTTCAATTAGGTATCACGGTGTGTCAATCAATTTTTTAGATGGAAATAAATATTAAAAAAATTAGTAAACGGCTAAACAAGTTGGTAATATATATATTTGCACGATTGCGCTGAATACTTGATATAAAGACTATGCAGTCAGCGTATTGCGCGCTAGCCCAGTCAATCTTAACGTACGGATTGTTATCTTGAGGTGGTGCCTATTAGGCCAACGTCAACTCATGCGTTGTTGCCCAGAATAATATATTAAGAGCAATTCTTAGGAAACGAAGAGTACTCTCACTGAGCTGCCCCTACTAATTCTCGCAGATCTGTACAAACTAAGAGTGCTGGTCAGAGTGCATAAGGTACGTGACCAGATTTAATACGTCGCGTCAGAGAGGTTATATAAAAGTGACAAAGGTTGCTGTGTTCGGACCACTTCTACGATACTAGTATTGAGTCTATTATTCTATAAAGAAAGAAAACTAAATTTTTCCTTTTTGCTCGTCTCACGAACGACTCACTATATTTTATTTTCCAATTTTAAATTAATAATTTTATAAACAAGTAAAACAAGTTACATAAAATAAATAAAATACTAGAAATTTAGAATTATAAAAAACCAAAATTTGTCTCTGACAACACTCTGGCCAGAAGAATGTGTCTGTTGTTTGTTCTCTTAATCTTTTCCGCTTGTGGCGCTTCTTTTTTCTATCCCTTATTATTGACGTGATATATTTATCTTTACAAATTCTCCCGAAGTGGTCCAGGAGCTTCTGGTCCTTCCTCCACGTTCCCAGCCTGATCTTCTTTGCTGGGGTAGAAGCATCACTTTCTTGTCTTCGATGGTATTCTAGAATTCCCTTGACGCCTGAAAAGTAGGAAGGAGTCAAGGCTTCTTCTACATCCTCCCCCACGTAAACGAGAGGACGTGAATCGACGACTGCCTCCGCTTCCGCCAGCTGTGTAGCAAGCCGACTTAAGGTTAACTGCCGCTTTCCTAACGATTTCATAAGGCAGGCTTGACCTGGCCAACCATCCGCTCATACACTTCACCCATCCAGGGGGCGTACTCAGTATCAAATTTCCAATCAATATTGTTAATAAGTGTAAATGCTATCGTTTGTTCGTCGGTCAAGTCAGTTTTCGGTCCGGATTCCTTAACTGCAGTACTAGTCAAGTCAGTTTGCGTATTCCACTTTAATCCTAGTACACTAATGTTTTCGTCAAATGCTCGATCTATTTTATTAATTGTTTTGACTACCTCCTTTGAATTTGAACTAAATTCTCGGATATTCATAGACGCTAAATCAAAACTACCGGTTATAGTTGTTTCATCTATTATTTCTATGATTCCCTTTGCTAACTGATCTTGAATAATATCGTTGCATTTATCAACTACGGTTCGATCTTGCCTTCTGCTTAAAGATCTTAGTCTCCCAAAAGCTAAGTTATAATTTTCTGGTAGGTCCGGTGGATATTCTCTCCACGGCCATGAAACCCTATATCTATTATTAACTAACTTAATACTATTGTCAAAGGCTTTAAGTGCTAAATCGTCCTCACCTTCAAGAGGACTCTCTTTAATACCTATACTGTCTAAGTTCCATAATTTAGCTAGGTTGATTGAACTATCGTCTAAAAGTGTATGGTCCGGTCCGTCAAAGTACTCAAAATTATAGTCGTAGTCTTTAGTGAAAGTAGTTAAACATAAGGTATCCCTTGCAATATGCGTTTCCTCCTTTTTACACCTACCACTTAGTATCCATCCAAGTTTTGACCTAACCAAATGTAATCCCTTTCTAATTTTTATTTTTTCCGATTGAATTATGTCAAAATAATAACCGTTACCTATAAGTAAGTCAACCCCTTGATTAGAAAAGATATTTACCTCTTCTGCTAATTTCAAATTTGGGAACCTTTCCCCTACTACTTTTACCATGGGGTCAACTTCAAATTTTTNCGGCGGAAATATCGAATACTAGGCCGAGGTCGAGGTCGGGGGCGACATTAATCACAGGGGCTGTGACCTTGACGTGTCGTTAGAGGATGCGGGGTGACATAAATGACATTTCCGGTGACCTTCGAGTGTCCTTGTAGGGTCAAAAACCCGAGGCTCCCGTGCTCCCGCGTTCTGCCTCATCTTATTTTCTCTACTCAAGAGAAAAATAAATTCAGAATGTTGACAAAACTGATACCGAAAATGGGAAGAAGTTATTGAACCGTGTAAAGGCATTATCTCTTCTTGGTTAACCCCAACAGTTATTAAAGCCGCTTGACTAGGACAGATAAACTTAGAACTAACTTAAATTAAAATTATTATTTACATATTATGTTTCCTGAAACCTTAAAATGAACAAATCTTGGTTTAAATTAAGACTATACGGTTTCTTGGCTACAAAACGTACCTTGACTTTCATACTCAATTAGCTTGTTGTCTATCAAGTGATAGTCAGACAAACATAGCAAAGCTTGTTTATTGGAGAATATACTCGAACTCAAATAGAATATTGGAACTATTAATTAAAACATCATGTTGTTTTAATTAACTCGGAAATCCATTCGGATATCCTTCACTATATAACATGTCTAGTTTTAAGCTAATCAAATAAAACTAATTTATACTAGAAGCAAGAAACCCTGGAGAAGCATTCTAATGAATGATTTATACAATGGAATGATTTTACACCTGGGTAAATTTTAAAATATCTCTAAGGAAAATTAAACTAACAGAGCTAGTAGTCAGTGATTAATTAATACCTATCATATAATAAACGATATAATGAAACTTATACATGCATATTCAAGAGTGAACATGAGTATATTTTGATCTTAAATTTCAAAATAAATTCAGTCCTTTTTATATATAAGAAAATAATATTTCATTCTAAATAATATCAATTGGCGTATTCCCAGAAAATAACTTCATAATGAGTTAAGATCTAATTATGCAGGGTGGGCAAAAAAAAACCGCATTTTTTTAAACACTTACAGCTCAGCTTTTGTAATAGAAAGAGATATGTGGCTAGAAAAACTATTGGGTGAAAGCGATGCAATAACAGTTTGAATTAGGGTCTTAAAAAAGTAAAAAAAAGTAGTTTATCTACGATTGATACGAAGTATAATCATTACCTCTCTGTTTAGATGCGTAGAAAGTGATTACTTTCGTAGCTGTATTCATTTCGCATGTGCGTTGATAATGAGGTGAAAAATTACTCTTTTTTCCGCCCCTGTGCGGAAGCGCCTATTCTTTACCTAACGCACGATTAAAGGCCGGGCCACACCTATCCGCACCGTGCCCGCACCGTATGACGGCCGTGTGTTGGACAACTAAGGAAATGTCAAAAAGTAAACAAAACAAATAAAATGTCGGTGCGGAGAGGTGTGAACCATGCCTAACATTTCCTTAGGTTTATTCCTTACCAAATGTTGTCATACACACGGCCGTCACACGGCGCGGGCACGGTGCGAACACGGTGCGTACAGGTGTGGCCCGGCCTTAACGTGTTTGTTTATATTTGAAAAACTAATAATTTGCTGTTTGTTTGATTAAATTAACTGTTTATATTAGTCAGGGTGCCCATAGGCAAAAAAAGTCAATTATACATACTCTTTCCAAACCTCTTTATATGGCTTGTTTAGGCCAAGTCTGACACCGTTTTCCTCTGTGACTTTTTTTGGTTTTGGGGTGATTTCCATTATTTGGGCCCTATAACTTTGACGTCTCAGACTAGGAAAACGGAAAAAGTTCTGCGTCAGACAATATTAAAATGTTGATTTATAGGGTTCAAATAATGTATCTTGAGAAAATCAGCTGGTTATTAATCATTAATTAATAATTATTAATATTAATTGCTATTGACCCTGACTTTATCGAGTTTTTAATGAAAAACAATGAGTGATTTAAGTGATTATGACGAAAATTATGAGAATTATACGCCTCCCGAAATAATTAATTCGGCACAAAATATAACTAATTAATTAATGTAATCTTAATCAAAAGAGAAATACGTACTTATATAATACAGGTAATTTATTTTGTTATTTTCTTTGTTTATTATTCAAATCTACAATCTTAGATAAAGTACTGTACGCAACTCGTGCGAAAACTGTATTTTGCTTTGCTCATGTGGTTTTACTACCCTCGCTGTCGCTCGGGTGCTAACTCCACATTAATTATTATTATTCCACGTTATTTGATTTACATTATAATTACCAATTTTATCTACATATTTGTAAGTGGGTGCTATTATGGGTAAAAAAAGATCTCACCTAATTAAGAGATATTATTTACTTATAATAGGATTTAATAGGAGTTTTTACCCTTAATGGGATCCGCAAGATCGATAATATAAGGATACACAAAGATAGATCATCCATAATTATTTTATTTTATTTTATGATTTTTAATAACATTTTCATTGAAAGGCCAACTTATTAGATATTTCTAACCACGCCACAGTTTTAAACTTTTAAATGAGTGTATTGTATTTCCACTAATTATATACACAGTTTCAGCCTGATTATATAGCTCATTTATTTCATTAAAAAAATACTAAGTAAATCTGCAGCATTGTATTTTATAAAAAAAAGCTTCTTATACTTTTTTTTCAATTTATTTTTTATTTAACTCTAAACGAATGAATGCAAGGGTATTATAAGGCAATGTGAAGAATAAGTTTTTTATTCAGGTTAAACAAAGACGATTTACTACAGTGTTTGTGAGATTTAGCGAAGTCTGAAACAATTCTATGTAAATGTATATTTTATTCAGCTATCATAAAACCCAAGGGTCGATATAAAGTATTTATTCAAAATATGTAATATCTTCTTCGCGTTAATTTTCTAAACAAAAATTGTGGTTAGTATTTTTCTCAAAAGAATTAAGTCGGTATTATCCCTTCTCACGATATTTTTTCAGTTGTAAACTTGGTAAATAGTCGAAGGAAAAAAAAAATTACCCCATTTTATTTAAATAATAACACATCCCAATGTTGCTAAAGAATAACAAAAAGAATGTTGGTTAAATAAATGAGACAATCCCTAATAGAAGTAACTGGAGGGTTGGCAGAAATATGAATATAGTTTATCGTTTTTAAATTAAACTCTAACGGATAAGAATTGTACCAAATTTGCATTTCAGATTACTTTACTTCGCTTCATAAAATATATACAGTTGAGATTTTTTTTCTCTTCCTCTGTAAAATTAAGTTATTCCTACTAACATTAAACAAAGGGGGGGGGGGGAATGAAAAATAGTAACAAAATGTTAAATAAAGGTTCAAACTCCAATTTTTATGGTAAATATTCCCACACACCTCAGTTTTTAAAAGTGGAGATTTTTTTTTCTTTTTGTAACCATGGCTCTGATTTTTGTGTTATTTTATCATATGTTAATACAATAAAACTGTTATAAAGACAGACGAAAGATGTTAGACTGTTGATACAATATCAGATTGAGGGTATTGGATAAAATAGAAACACGAGTACATGAGAAGTGTATTCGGACTACACTTCTAAGATACTAGGTATTGAGTCTATTATTCTATAAAGAAAGAAAACTAAATTTTTCCTTTTTGCTAGTCTCACGAACGACTAACTATATTTTATTTTCCAATTTTAAATTAATAAATTTATAAACAAGTAAAACAAGTTACATAAAATAAATAAAATACTAGAAATTTAGAATTATAAAAAACCAAAATTTGTCCCTGACAACACTCCGGCCAGAAGAATGTGTCTGTTGTTCTCTTAATCTTTTCCGCTTGTGGCGCTTCTTTTTTCTATCCCTTATTATTGACGTGATATATTTATCTTTACACATTCTCCCGAAGTGGTCCAGGAGCTTCTGGTCCTTCCTCCACGGCCCCAGCCTGATCTTCTTTGCTGGGGTAGAAGCATCACTTTCTTTTGTCTTCGATGGTATTCTAGAATTCCCTTGACCCCTGAAAAGTAGGAAGGAGTCAAGGCTTCTTCTACATCCTCCCCCACGTAAACGAGAGGACGTGAATCGACGACTGCCTCCGCTTCCGCCAGCTGTGTAGCAAGCCGACTTAAGGTTAACTGCCGCTTTCCTAACGATTTCATAAGGCAGTGCTTGACCTGGCCAACCATCCGCTCATACACTTCACCCATCCAGGGGGCGTACTCAGTATCAAATTTCCAATCATTATTGTTAATAAGTGTAAATGCTAACGTTTGTTCGTCGGTCAAGTCAGTTTTCGGTCCGAATTCCTTAACTGCAGTACTGGTCAAGTCAGTTTGTGTATTCCACTTTAATCCTAGTACACTAATGTTTTCGTCAAATGCCCGATCTATTTTATTAATTGTTTTGACTACCTCCTTTGAATTTGAACTAAATTCTCGGATATTCATAGACGCTAAATCAAAACTACCGGTTATAGTTGTTTCATCTATTATTTCTATGGTTCCCTTTGCTAACTTAACTGATCTTGAATAATATCGTTGCATTTATCAACTACGGTTCGATCTTGCCTTCTGCTTAAAGATCTTAGTTTCCCAAAAGCTGAGTTATAATTTTCTGGTAGGTCCGGTGGATATTCTCTCCACGGCCATGAAACCCTATATCTATTATTAATTAACTTAATACTATTGTCAAAGGCTTTAAGTGCTAAATCGTCCTCATCTTCAAGAGGACTCTCTTTAATACCTATACTGTCTAAGTTCCATAATTTAGCTAGGTTGATTGAACTATCGTCTAAAAGTGTATGGTCCGGTCTGTCAAAGTATTTAAAATTATAGTCGCAGTATTTAGTGGAAGTAGTAAAACATAAGGTATCCCTTGCAATATGCATTTCCTCCTTTTTACACCTACCACTTAGTATCCATCCAAGTTTCGAGCTAACCAAATGTAATCCCTTTCTAATTTCTATTTTTTCCGATTGAATTATGTCAAAATAATAACCGTTACCTATAAGTAAGTCAACCCCTTGATTAGAAAAGTTATTCACCTCTTCTGCTAATTTCAAATTTGGGAACCTTTTCCATACTACTTTTACCATGGGGTCAACTTCAAATTTTTTAACTATTGTTCGAACTACATTGGCCCTAATATCTAAGGTTGAGTCGTCAGATAAGTTTATCTTAAACTCTACATATGAAGAAGATATCTTCTTCGGGACATTGCTACCAAATACATAGATCGATATTTCATCACTTTCTAATATTTTTAAATCTAACTTTTTGACTAATTTATCTGTCACATATGTGCGTTGGCTACCACTGTCCATTAATGCTCTAAATTTTCCAAATTTTTCTTTATCCGAATCACAAATTTTCACAACTGCAGTTTGCAAATTTCCTACTCCTTCATTTTCATCAAGACCTAAAAGTGTTTTGTTAATTTGAATTTTACAATCTGAACCAACTATAGATGAAATTTCGCGTTTGTTTTCATTACCCGTTGAAAATCTTTTTGGACACAAACTCCTATGATGTTTTTTAATTTGTTTACAGTGGTAACACGGCACATTGCCCGGACATTGTTTGTACGTATGTGTCTTTGAGAGACATATGTAACATGCCCCTTTTATCGCTGCTTTTCTGCCTTCTATGGTTGTATATTTATCACATTGATCCGTAAAGTGATTATTTCTACAAATTCTACAGGTTTTTAACTCACTTGAGTTTAACGTCCCCGTAGTGCTAAATGATTTTTTAGAGCCCGATGCTCCCCTAAATTCTACAGCTTCTTCTTTGACACTATATTTTTTTACAGCCAAACCTAATATCTAACTTCTCTCTAGCCCTAATCAATTGATCTATAAACTCCCTCAACTCATTAGGTTCAATGGAAGCCGAACATTTCGTTTCTTCTAATTTCAGGATTACACTAGGGGGAAACTTAGACATAATTAAAGGAATCAGAAAAGGATGGTTAACATCATCCCCTAAGGCCTCCAATGATCTAAGAGATGTTTCTATTTTATTAAGCGTTCTGCAAAGATCCAATGTAAAATCTTTAGCAGGTTCTAAAGTCCTAAGTTCATCATAAATTTTACACTTTATGACAGATGTGTTGCCATATCTATCTTTCAATGGGGAAACAGCAATTTTATAATTTTTACTTGTTAAAGCCAAACCTGAAATACTATTAAAGGCATCACCTTAAAGGAATGTCTTTAAATAGTTTAGTTTATCAACATCGCTCAGAGTTCTATTACTATCAATAGCTGATTTAAACGAGTCCCAGAATTCAGTCCACTTTGTAATGTCCCCATAAAAATTTTGTAAAGTTAATTTTGGAAGTTTTACTGAAGTATTACGATAGCTAAAGATAGATTTAGTTAGCTGATTGTCAGTTACTGTTTGAGAAATAAATTTTTCTCTGACAACTTCAAATTCACTAATCAATAAGTCAACGTCAAAACTAAGTTCCTTATTAATTTCTAATTCCATCTCTATTGTTGGGTCGTCTGAATTATTTAATAAGTCTTTCAGTTCGTCATTTAATTTTTTAAAAGTTTCAAAATATTTTGTCAATGCTTTATAATATATGTCTATGTCATCAATTTCAATGTCATCCATGTCAGTATCTTTTTGTAAACGAATATTGTCAAGTAATGAGCGAGTGGTTGACATGGTCTCAATCAATCGTTTTTGGGGCAGGTCCTAAAGTACGTCTTACCCCACAGCCGAGTGACATCTTTCTTTTTCTTCTTTGATATTTTGTCCGCTTCTATGATTGTTTATCCGCTTCTATTATTATTTGTCCGCTTCTAGGATCTGATAACCTCTGCTACCATGTATTCGGACCACACTTCTAAGATACTAGGTATTGAGTCTATTATTCTATAAAGAAAGAAAACTAAATTTTTTCTTTTTGCTCGTCTCACGAACGACTAACTATATTTTATTTTCCAATTTTAAATTAATAATTTTATAAACAATTAAAACAAGTTACATAAAATAAATAAAATACTAGAAATTTAGAATTATAAAAAACCAAAATTTGTTCCTGACAACAAGAAGAAACAAGATAACGAGATATATTTTGAGGTTGCATAAAAATTACAGAAATCACATGTTCGTATAATAAGCAGTTCTTTCTTCAACAAAAATATTATAGGCCAGTAGTATGAAATGAGCGGGTTCTGGCTCACGGATATCAATGAGATAAATTATTGACTTTGTGTTGCACGTTTAGTCTAACCACCTTTTATGTACTTTTACATCCCTCCTCAATCATCTCCGATATACTTTCGATACCTGTGCCACTAGCCGGCCCACGTGACCTTTCACCTTTCCACGTGGACGAAGTATGTTGAAGAAGTCGTATCCAGTCTGCAAAACGTTGACGTGAGTGAGTGTGGAACCTATAAAAAATATCGTGTCAAAACATACATAAAAAATAGCTAAATTCGCAAAGCGTGATGCACTGATTGGTTTATATGTTGTTTCGACAAGTTAGAGTAATTTGATGCTAAGTTTGCAGCTTTGAAACACCTTACTTAGCTGCGCAATACGTGAAAATCAGTTTTTGATAAATAACTCTTAAACTATGTGTTTTCCCATGTAAGTCGTAATTAATATTTATAACTACAGTAAATTTGCAGCAGCATAAGTCCAACTACATTTAACAGTTTCTGAGATATGACACTACAAAAATTGGATTTTTTTATGTGGAAAATCCCCACTTATCTTCTCACCTTCAGCTCACCCCCACCCCGAGATTGGGATACTGCATCTGGACCTTTAGCCCTTAGTGCCAGTGCCAATTGTGAGATTGTCCTTTTTACCTATTGTGTCACCCTCAGCTAGAGTTTTTGCATAAGACTCTCTTCTCTTAAAGGTTTCCACTAGGCAAGGTTTTTAAAATATTTTGTGAAGGAGAATTATATGACTGTCTCCTAACATAATTTCTAGACGCATGCAAGAAAGGAGAGTCACCTTTGTGTCACCCTCACGTGAGGTTTTTGCATAAAGCGGCTTTCAGCTATCTCCTGGACTATTAGGTGAAAATTAAAAAAAAAATATATTGCAAATTATTATTTGTACGCAACACTATATCAGAGAAAATGGCGACGAATTAAACGGAACGAAATAACTTTATTTATATCGAGGAAGCAGCAACTTGTACTATATATTTTAAGGAGCAATGTTGCTGTGTCCTCAAAAAATAATTTGAGTGGTAATCCTGGCGTGGTGATAGTCAAATTATTTCCACTTTTTTGGCCCCACCCCCACTCCCAGGTTTCTCTCAAAACTCTCAATTTCCTTAAGACGCTATGCTTTTTTTTATTAATTTAAAGGTAAATATTTATTGAATATTTTTAAGGTCCAATAAAAATGTTAGATACATTTTTTTACTAAACCCAAATAATTCATCAAACGTAAATTTTGCTAGATTATACGGCGTTTTTGGGTTGCTCATAAAAAATTATTAAGAAAAAGTCCATTTTAGTAAAATGCAGACAGAAATAATTTACGATCCTTAAAAAAAATCCGGAAAGGACCATAAATTATTTATTTTAAGTTACCCCTGTTAGTCTGAACACTCAAAATTTTTAACGAATGCTTTTTTTCAACTCAACATCTCAATGTAATAAAGAGTTCCCTAACAAGAGAAGATGACTTTAGCTTACCATTATATTATGAATATTTTATACTGCAGTCTTGTTAAAATAGTTCCATTTTTAATGAACCCCAAATTGCTGGTAATGCATGATTTAAATTGTAAGTATAAGATTAAGGAATAACATGGAATTGAGAAATTATGTCAGTACTTCATTGAAAGCAAATGGTTTTTCGTAAAAATCTGAAATAATCAAAGAGAGTGGTAAGCTTAATCTTAATTGTAAGTTGAGATTTTGTATGCAGTAAGGTGAGAGCTCTTAAGTTTTATTATAATTATTTTTAGAACCAAATTTCTTATCGCACGTAACAGCACCGAGAATTCGGGAATGAATTCGAAAATAACGACCGGTAAGGATATCGACAGTCACTAAATCGACCGATGACGATAACTTGAGTAAAATTTTATTAATTTAGTTTTTTTACTAATGCCATGAACGGATTTGTTGGACAACCTTATCCACCTAAGTGTTTACGCTCGTGTCTACGTAAACGTAAGTTACAAATGTAAAAATTTAATTATAGTACGGGGAAAAGCTGATACGAGCAGACGTTTTTGAGTAGGGAAGAGATACATTTTATAATATTTTAAATTAGTAGGCCAGGTAGGTAAAAAAATCCTTTTTCCTGCCAACTACAACAATACTGTTCGGAGCCAACTGAATTATATTTATTTTTTCTTGGGTATATATATAAATTGGGAGGACAGGTTTGTTCAGTGTTGGGTACAGTAAATATACTTGTAATCTTGAACATCCTCCCGCCTCTTTGCAGTTAATATTGCAAACTAAATCCAATAAAACAAAAAAATAACTACTAAAAGCACGGTAAAGTAAAGCCATGCTTTAAAGTTCAAAAAAATTATAAATAAATGCAAAGGGGAAGGAGCATGTTCAATAATATGCTTCGACTTCTTCCCTCGTCTTATCTTGACTTCTTATCTTATCTTCTCTTTCGTCTTGTCTTGCACTTCTGAGTTCTGTCTAGTCCTGGAATTAGTTCCAGTATGGTAGTTACACCATTGTCGCAGTAGATGGTAGTTACTCTTCCTCTTCGGGAAATGGACCGACTTAAGTGTAGTGGGCCTGCCGTGTCGACTTCAGTGGTTAGAGAATCCTACATTGGTAAAAGTTCTGTCCCGGGGAAGCGGTGCAAAGGGTGTTTCAGCGGGCTCATCCGTAAATCTCTTGCAGACGTTGCAGCCTGTAATAGCCTTCTCTATAGTCCTCCGGCTTCTAAGAATCCAAAACCTCTCTCGAAGTTTCACCATCAGTGTAAGTACTCCTGCGTGTCCCTCCTTCTTGTGAGTCCATTCAATCAACTTCGTCACAACATCATGGTCTGAGGGTAGCACCATAGGATACCTGAAAGCACACTCATAATCTCCCAAAAATTTAAACTATCGCTCTGTGTTAATTTTAGTAACTTAATGTCTTTAAATGTCCGTTAAAAACTATATTTTATATTAAATCATCCACGCTAAAACTCTCACAATTCTAAAATAGTCAGAAATGTTTTTAAAATAACTTTCACTATTAATGTTTTACTTAAAACATTAATATTAGAAGAAACAACACTCTTTTCTTTCACTTAGAACTGCTTCCTCAGGTGGCTCAGGATTCGAGTGAGGCCACTTTGATTGGTCTTCATAACGCCATTTTGGCCTTTTCCACCGTCGGCTATCTACCACTTGTTTCCCTGTAGCTCCTTGTGATGTCACATCTGCTGTGGCTGTGATTTTGCTACTTCCTGGAAGATGCCTCCATAAATTAGATGCATTGGAATTAACTTCAAAATTGAGCAATGTTATATTTTTGTTAACTGTTGTATATTCCTGCCCCATGACAGTCCATCCTAACATTGTCTCAAGAGCAACAATTCTTTTATCTAATTCTATAATTTTTCCCGTGAATATTTTCCCGAGAAAATCTGCTCCTATTAACAATCCTATTTCTTTTGGATCATATCCAATGTCAGATAACTCTATCCCTCTCTCTTTTAATTTTTCTAACACTTTCCTCGAAGTTAAACAAGGGACCTTTGAACATATACGCTCTTGTTCGAGAGCATGGATTGTGAAACACTGTTCTCTTTTCACACTACTTATGGCTAAAGAATAAACTCCAAAAATTTTGGGCTTTATCTCAATTCCACCAAACACACTCTGACTTAAATTCTCGTTTTTCACCTTTTTCAACCCGAGTTGTTCTTTGACTTTAGTTGAAACATAGGATCTCTGTGACCCACTATCAAGTAACGCTCTCACAGTCAGCTCTTTCTTCCCGCGCCTTACTTGAATTAATAAAGTGGGTAACAGTGCTCCGCTTGGAGCTTGCGCTAAGGTGTTACAGCTATTATTGTCTGATATGCTCTCCTTTTGATTTGATCTAACTTTACCAAATGCATTCAATTGAGAGCACATCACAGCATAATGTCTTTTAGAACACAACAAACATTTGACATTAGCTCGACATTGTTTAGCTCTGTGAGAATTTTGAAAACAAATAAAACATAAATTTCTACCTGACAGAAGTTTTAGCTTTTTATCCAATGTCAACTCCTTACTTCTCGAACACTCCTTAGTAAGGTGACTCTTCGTACAGAATGCACAGGTTACCTCATCACTCGCGGCTGTCCCCTTCTTCACCTCGGTTGCTAATGTAGCCGCCGACGGTAGGTTCAGCTGCGGTGACTCGGACCTCTTCATGCTTCCGGAGCTGCTTGGCTTCTCCTTAAAGCTGGACCTAGCTATAAAAAGTCTCTCCTCACTCTCCACTTCAGACCTGAGAAATGAGAGTAATTTTGACAATCTATCCCCGAGGATTTGGCTGTTATCACCTGACAACGAATGGCGCTGCCAGGCCCTTAAATTATCTTCAGGGATTGCCGACTCTACTAGTGGATATAGCATCGCGCTATATTTATCACTAGTGACCCCTAGTGTCTCCAACGATCTTAGTTGGCACTCTAATTTATCATAAAGGGTTCTTAACTGCATTGACTTGGCTTTTGATTGTTGTTGATGCAAAACTAAAGATAAAAGATCCCGCATGTAAATTTCGATAAGCATTTCCTCTCGACCAAAACGGTTTTTTAACTGCTCTACCGCTTTGCTATAATTGGCTCCAGAGGGAGGAAAACTTTCTATTAATTCCCTAGCAGGAGAATTTACTACGGTCGATTGTAATAAATATTGGAACTTATCTTCGGCCGTCAAATTGACGTCCTCGTGAATTTTTTTAAACTGGGCCCAAAATCCAATAAAATTTCTTAAATCTCCATTAAATTGAGGAAGAGATAATTTTGGCAATTTAATTTTAATTTCTTCAATTTTTCTAAATGGGGTTTTATCTAATTTTGCTTCATGATTTTTGAGTGCGCGATTAAATTTTGTTTTGGCAATCACAAAATGATTCTCATACTCTTCCATTGAATCCATTTCGGACTCGTAATCTAATGCATCAACTGAAAGTGTCAGTTTAAATTTTGTGTCAATGTCATCTAATTTTTTAGCTTTCAATTCAAAAATATTAAAAATTTCTGTCAAAGTGTCAATGTCAATAGGTGTTTTTGCTAATTCAATTTCGAATTTTGATCTATAGTTACTAAAATACCTTCTACTAAGAGCCCTTTCCTTCTTGAGTGCCTTCAATACTTCTTCAGCCATCTTGAGGTTCTTCAAAAATTGTCACGGTCGCCAGATGTTCGGAGCCAACTGAATTATATTTATTTTTTCTTGGGTATATATACAAATTGGGAGGACAGGTTTGTACAGTGTTGGGTACAGTAAATATACTTGTAATCTTGAACAAATACACTTTAACTATAAACTCATCATGATTCATTTTTTTCTTATATTAAATACATATTTATTGTAAGACGCTTGCTTTAATGATACAAGAAATGCTTTTAATTTAATTTTTCCTTAACTCCAGTAGGTACAAACAGTTAGTGTCACTGGCTTCAACCTTTCCAGTGCTAACGACTTACTTCTTCTACTGATAAAAATTCTTTTACTGAATAATACAAAGTATTTATTCTGATT
>KZ654604.1:21845-38446 GCA_001010745.2 Gerris buenoi
ATTTTTAATACTTTATTTTTTGCCGCGGGAGAATGTTAATGTGATTTTGACAGATTTGTTGACAATGTGTAAAAAAGAAATAAAATTGAGAAATAAACATATTACGACTAGGCTGTCTTATTGATCCTAGTTGTAGTTACAATATGCAATAATGCCCAAAATATGCAATTTTAAATTTGAATTTAAAGTGGCCTAGTGCATTCTAAACATCATAATTCGTAAAGAAAAATCAATTGGGGCAGTAAAAAAAAAAAAAAAAAAAAATGCAAATATGCAAAATCCGAACTCTAGTAATTTGTATATCTTCGTTTATTTCTCTCTATTAGTCAAGGAGATAGCGTGCACAGCGTTCCAAGCCGACTTGTGACAGTGTTTCGTACTGTCCACGAAAGTGTTCCAACCCGGGCAGGGATCTTATGCGAACCATTCACTGTACGGTCCCAACGATCCCGGATAAGTGCGGATATCCGCTAGTTGTAAATTCACCTTCAGTAGGTCTTTTCAAATGTAACGGTTATGTCTTGGCCGACCTAGTAAGTGAATCCGAACGCAAACATAGTTGATTCGTTATATCGAGAGAGAAAAAAATCGATAACTTGAAGTAAGCAAAAGTCGACATTTACTTATCGATTTTTTTCAGGACTTGCATCGTGAAAAACTGTCAAAATATAAAGAAAATGAAGTAGTGTTTAATATTAATTTGATTTATAAGAAATGAATATTAATAAAATGTCGATTTTGCCGCTGAAGAAATGTTGCTGCTGTGCCACGTTGAGAGTAGGATCCCTTATTATCGGCTATATCTATGCGGTAAATATGCAACGTACCTAACTCTTATTTATAATGCTTTGTCTTCTTTAGAATTAATAATAGGATAAAGATTATAAACATATACTATACTCATGATATTATATTTTTTAAATCTGACAGCTTGGGAAAATCAAGAAAAAAATAGGAGGAGAGCGAATGAGAGCTTGAGATTTTGGCGGATAATAGGTCGGGCCAAGATGCTGCCCCACCCCTCATATCGGGCCAAGATGCTGCCCCACCCCTCATATCGGCCTAGTGGCTTTTTTTCTTCTCCCCCATAGGTTGGATAATCTAAGCTGTCAGATTAAAAAAATAATAATATCATGAGTATAAGTTTTCATGATTCCACGATGTTTAAATATGCATTGAATCCTGATTTGGGATTTCACAAGTTAGGTGTTTCCATGAGTAGTATTGAATCAGTATTCAATACGTTTTCAATACACCAATGAATAATAGTAATAGAAAAATTGTAACCTTATCCTTTTGTAACCAGGTTTTGATGTGTTCGTTTTTAAAAACAAAACTAAAAATCACAGGGAAGTACTTAGTCCAAGTACTTTTTAGGGTTTTGTAGATGAGTAAGCATACCCATTATGTAAATTATGATTTCTTGTCTTCAATCTAAAAGTCCCGGGTTCGATCCCCCGGGGGGTCACAATGTTTTTTATCAGTAATAAACCAATAAGGAACGCAAAATTTAAAAAAGCAAATATATATTTGTGTCCTACTCTTCAGCAGCTTTCATTTGATACCCAACTCAAAATTTTAAAAAAATAAAATTTTGGGCAAATTTTAAATTTTCGCGCCTAAAATTGGCAATTTTTGAAAATTTAGGATGAACTCCCGGAATTTTCATCGCGCCATAATAAGGTATTAGCATGAATTATTTCGAAATTTTAGCACCAGCCGATCTATAGTGGTTGGGGGGGGGAAAATTTTTTTTGGGTATATTTTGATTTTTTTAACCTATAAGGAATGCAAAATTTAAAAATGTATTTAGATATTTGTTACCTACTATTCAGGAGCTTTCATTTGATACCCAACTCAAAATTTTAAAAAAATAAAATTTTGGGCAAATTTTAAATTTTCGCGCCTAAAATTGGCAATTTTTGAAAATTTAGGATGAACTCCCGGAATTTTCATCGCGCCATAATAAGGTATTAGCATGAATTATTTCGAAATTTTAGCACCAGCCGATCTATAGTGGTTGGGGGGGGGAAAATTTTTTTTGGGTATATTTTGATTTTTTTAACCTATAAGGAATGCAAAATTTAAAAATGTATTTAGATATTTGTTACCTACTATTCAGGAGCTTTCATTTGATACCCAACTCAAAATTTTAAAAAAATAAAATTTTGGGCAAATTTTAAATTTTCGCGCCTAAAATTGGCAATTTTTGAAAATTTAGGATGAACTCCCGGAATTTTCATCGCGCCATAATAAGGTATTAGCATGAATTATTTCGAAATTTTAGCACCAGCCGATCTATAGTGGTTGGGGAGGGGAAATTTTTTTTGGGAATATTTTGATTTTTTTAACCTATAAGAAATGCAAAATTTAAAAATGTATTTAGATATTTGTTACCTACTAATCAGGAGCTTTCATTTGATACCCAACTCAAAATTTTGGGCGAATTTTAAATTTTCGCGCCTAAAATTGGCAATTTTTGAAAATTCAGGATTAACTCCCGGAATTTGCATCAAATACAATAGGGTATTAGTATGAATTATTTTGAAATTTTACGACCAGCCGTTATATGGTAGTTGAGGGAGGGCAATTTTGGGTGTATTTTTATTTGACCAATAAGGAATGCGAAATTTAAAAATTTATTCATATATTTGTAATCTGCTATTCAGCAGCTTTCATTTGATACCCCACTCGAAAATTAAAAAAAATCTAAATTTTTGACTTTACCGCATTTTTTCGAATTGTGCATGCGCATATTAAATTTTTATTTTTTGTGTATATGTCCTGTGTTTGGGCCCGGAAGTTACGCCAGTGTTTTAAATTTCAGCATTTTAGCTTAAATGGTTCGGGCGCTATGAGCCAAAGAGCGACGGACAGACGGACACATCACCGACGGCATAAGGGTTTTGAGAAGTATCTACAAAACCCTAAAAATGACAAATAAAGGTTATGATTTTGGTTGAGTGGAGTATGATGTTTTGACAGATTTTACTAGTTTCGCCATAACAACCGTTTAGGGACGCTCACACTCTGCGCATATCAGGATCGTGTTCAGGTGTTTCCATGAAACTCGATCCAGATACTATTACAGAATTTAGTGCATCGTATCTGGATCTGAATCGCATTCAATCCGTATTGAATCTAAGTTTTCATGGACAATTTGGATAATAAAATGTATTCAACCCTTATTGAAACATCATGGAAACTTACTAACAATAACTGTTTATTGATCCGGTAATATTTTTCTAGTTTAATTGTTAACGAACTTTTTCTAGCAATGGAAATAGTATGATCTAGATCGTGTACGACTGACTGATAAAAACAATATCGCAGATACAACTTGCTTCGATGTGAACTGTATCATGGTTAAAGGCGAACAGAATGTCAGGTTTTCACCGAAAAATGATTCTAGTAGCCATATTGAAAACATTATGGCCGACATAAGAGTACAACTCTACGCGAGTTCTTTACTATTACTTTCTTTACTAGTTCTTATTATCAAACACAACTTTTTAAAATCCCAATGTCTTAAAGTTTCCTCTAAAGTTTGGTTGTTACATAGTAATGATAAAGTTAATATATATATTTCAGATACTTTCAGGAATCGAATCGCTGATAGGGCTGATCAATTTGAGACTGTTGTTTGATGGCAGACCCGAATATCCAGAGGGTAAGTACTTCGTAATGTTATGATTTGATCCAGTTGAAAATTAAGTAGCAAAAGTATACAGGAAAAGACTATGGAGGTGAAATAAAGAAATTTCAAAACACTGATTTCTCTCACGTATCCCCCCCCCCCACCCCTCCAAATGACCCTAGTACTCAATTTACCCCTTAATAAAGTATATTACTGCACTTAGATGTTGTAGAGAAATTTAATATAAGGTCTGAATCGACTTCATTTAACAAAAAATTAATTTTACAAATCGAAAATGATCGATTTTCAATTACGTATATCTCGGAAACCGTTGGAGTTGCGACAAATATGTATATATATACAATTTTGTTGGAAATTTAATAAGCTTTAATTTTTATCTGTAACATATTTATTTAGAGTCCACTGTTCTGAGATATAAATGAAAAACCCCATTTTGGGACCTCTACCCCTCCCTGCCCCATGCTCAACCTCCCAGTGTCGGGGACTAGTATATTGACTTCCTAACAAAGCACTGAGGTAAATACATCACATATTTCATGCACTCTACACCCCTCTTTTGAGCACTCATTTACTGGACAAGAAGGTCCTTCATTCTCTCACGCGTCTGCCCCCCTCCCCCCTTCTCAAATGTACCTAGTACACAATTTATCCCTCAAAAAAGTATATTACTGCACTTAGATGTTGTAAAGAAATTAAATATTCGGTCTGAACCCACTTTATTCAACATAAAAGATAAATTTTATAGCCATTAAAACACTATTTTAATATTTAAGGCTTTTTCCATCCCCTGCATCTCGTAAACTATTCCTTTTAGAGAAAATATTAATAAGACCTCTTTTGTAGGAAATTTTATTTAATTTAATTTGGTACATAAACTCTTTTTAGCTAGAGTCCGCGGTTTTCGAGTTATTCAAGAAAAACGTGAAAAAGCGATCTTATAGGAAATTTAATAGGCTTTAATTTTTATTTGTAACCTATTTTTCTAGAAACCCCAATTTTGGGACCTTTTCCACCCCCCCCCCTTGGCCCAGGGGCGGGGACTTTTAGTATGTTTACGTTTACCTCCTAACTACTCCTAACAAATTCCTGAAGTCAAAAAATGTGGTATATTTCCTGCACTCTACAATGTCATTATTGACTGGACTAAAAGGAAAGTAAATGAAGAGAGAATTAGAATTAGAAAATGTAATTTGACGTAATAATTTTGTTATATTTAAATTTGATTAATTATCAATTAATAATTAATTATAATAGAAGTGAAAAGATCTGAAACCTAAATTAAACGCCTTGCTTATTCAATTATTAGGTACCCTATGATGTTACAAGTGTTGAATATGGCCACCTCTTGCAGCACAGACAACATCAAGACGATATGAGAATCCTTCCTAAACACAAAGCATATTAGGATCATTTGAATTGATCGTTGTTGTTGTTCAATGTTTTAAGTTATCCAGGTCAGTTGGTAATAGTGGAACAAAGACTTTATCCTTTAAAAACCCCCAGAGAAAAAAATGCACAAATTTTGAGGTCAGGAGATCTAGGAGGCCTAGAACAAAATGGATGAAATGAAAATGTGGGGGGCAATGTCTTGTGCCCCTTTGACATTTTAACAGTCAACAAACAACTGAGCGTCCTTAGAAAACTGATGCACCTGGCGCGGTCACGTGGCAACTATTTGAAACTTAGAAACCTAATCTTTCAAACAGCCACTCACTCATTCTGATTCATAAATTAAATTACAAAATATTTGATCACGGAATCGGTTCATTCATTTGAATCACCCTGTACAATGATTAGGGGCACAACATTTATTATGTTACATTAACTAATTTTAAGTTTGTATTAAAGTTCTTTTAAAAATACTCGTTTTCATACTTTGGTGTCAACGAACCACACCATAAGTTAACTTTTTATTTTATGACAAAGTATTCATCCCTCGAAATGTACCCCCCCCCCCCCAACAAATAATGTACTACTGACGACGCCCATGCACTGGGGTATAGTTTTCTTCTCTATTTTCTAACCGATTTATCTGGTTACCTTATATTCACTTGTTTTTCTTCTGCATTCTCTAATCTCTACGTTTATTTCATTAAATAGTTTTTGATTCTGATTGGAGCCATGAAATATGCGCTTATAATGATGATAATTATTTTGTTTAATTAGATGTTCCAGTACAGAACAAAGTATTGATATTGATCAAGATCATCTGCTCCAGCTGGGTGTTTATTGTCAGTATTTTCCTATTGATCGGAGTCCACAATGTGAGTATATTCTTAAATTCTTTCTATCTTTCATATTCTTAAATTATCTACTAGTTTTGAATTCTTATTATTATCAATCAACATGATAATAATATACAAAAATTAAAAGGAAAGCTGAACTGAACGCCCAGGAAATAATTGTAATGTAAATAAACAGCTTGGTTTTCCAGTTATATCCGCGTCACGTAGGGGATGACGTCCGAGATTTCGCTTCCACTGCTGGAAGCATCTTCAGGGGTGTGGTGCATCGTGGTGTTGACTCGAAGCAAGCACTGGATGTACTGATGACTGGAAAGAAGAATGGCGTATATACTGGTTTCCTTGACCTTAGATTTTACCTGGGTGTTCCATTACTCGGGGTGATCCTTCGTCGGGATGATGCAATCATGCAGGTGCTGTCTTCGTCGGTGTTCCTTTGTCGGGCGGGTGATGTAACATCGACTTACGTTTACTCTTATGTTTCAGAACATCGACTTACGTTTACTCTTATGTTTCAGATCATTGACTTACGTTTACTCTTATGTTTCAGAACAATGACTTACGTTTGCTCTTATGTTTTAGAACATCGACTTACGTTTACTCTTATGTTTCAGATCATTGACTTACATTGACTCTTATGTTTCAGAACATCGACTTACGTTTACTCTTATGTTTCAGAACAATGACTTACGTTTGCTCTTATGTTTTAGAACATCGACTTACGTTTACTCTTATGTTTCAGATCATTGACTTACATTGACTCTTATGTTTCAGAACATCGACTTACGTTTACTCTTATGTTTCAGAACAATGACTTACGTTTGCTCTTATGTTTTAGAACATCGACTTACGTTTACTCTNAAGATAAAGCTAATTTACCTCTTGATGAATACCAATACCAGGTTAGACTGGTCAGAGAAAACCTTATTAAGAAGGGCAAATCCCGACAGCAAAGGCACGCAAAGCTTCACAAATTTGTATCTTTCAGTGTAGGAGAAAAAGCATTGGTGAAAGCAAATAATCTTTCTGATGGCCCTAATAAAATAATAGGAAAATTCTTAGCCCTTTTCGAGGGACCATACACCATAGTTCGCCAGGTTTCCGATTCTACATTTGAATTGTGGGACGAAAAGAAAAAGGTCGTTCGTGGAAAATTCCACACTAATAATCTAAAAAAATTCTATGAGTGATCACTTGATTGTTCTACATTCTATTATTATATTTATACGTTATTAATTGTATTTCGGTGTTGGTTGTTTTTTTTCCCTTTTATCATTTTAACAAGCTTGTTCGCCTTGAAGGTGCTCCGTCGTTCCACCAACAAATTCAATCAATTTTGTAAGGTTCAGGGAAACCACAAAATCGAGGGAGGGTGATGAAACGAATCAAGTGGTGAATCCCTCCACGGTCCGCCCTTATCAACCAGAGAGGGGCATAGAAGCTCCGGGGACGTTGAGGGAACGACGAGGAGGGGACAGTTGTCCCGTGACCACGGAGAAGGATTTATGTGGTCAGAGTGTAGGTAACAGTGCGAATATAATTACCAAGTTGGCGGACATTTTACTGCATTCCTCAATGATAAAATATATAAATCAACATTATCGAGAAGCAACGATTTGATTCTGGAATGAAACTAGGAAGTCATCTCGGCCCTACTCAGACACAATTCTCCGTTCAGGCTTGTTAAAAAGATATTTATTTTTATGTCGTTATTAGTTTATATAATAAATCATTAGATATTTTTTTTTATTATTCATAACTACCATTTAATATTAAATTAAAACGTTTCAATACTTCGATACTTCCCTAAATTGCTACTTTGTTTAACACAAAAAAATGATAAACCAATTTATTATGTTATTATTAACATCTACCCTTCATCCCCGCGCGGGGCTCATGCTAGGTATTAGTGGCTATGTTTTCTATTATCATGTATTCCTAGCAATTTATATTGAAATGTTCAAATAGTTTTGTATCCAAAGCCTTCTAGGAATAGAATTAGGATTATTTTATACATAATTTATTCCATCACATGAGAATATAAGATACTGATTTTTTTTTTTTTAATGTACAAAGAATTAATCTTTTTTGAATACTCAAATTTTTGTCCGATTTCCTCTAGTACGTGTACGATTCTATAAATTATACTTTTTGTGTACAGGCTGCTTTTTGACGAAATGTAAGGAAAATCTGCACTATTTGGCTTACCATACTTTCCAATTGTCCTATTTACTTTTTTTTATATTTAAAAACAATTGCGGTTGTACCATCTTTACAAATTTAATAGTTTTTCTTTTTTCTTAACAATACGTGAAGTGTCACTCTCTTAGGGACACGATGAAGATTATGCTTTGGTTAGATCAAAAAGTACAAACCTTAACCTAGACTAACCATAAGCTTCCTTTTCTTCTCCTCTTAAATTAAAAATTTAATCATTTCGTAGTATGAATACTACCAAAATCGAAAAATATGATTTTTTTTTTTTTTTTTTTTTTTAACTATTGAATTTATCGAGATGGTACAACCAGAATCGTTTTTATGATGTAAAAAGAGACTGTTTAAAAAAAATTCAAGTAACTCAGGTACTTAAAAATAGTTGGGCCATATAGTGCAGATTTACCAAAATTAATTCTACAAACCACAGGAATGTATAAATCTGAAATGGTACAGATTGGTACACAGGGGTACGGGGTACGAAATGTTCCTCTTTAACGGCTGAAAAAATCCGCACAATATCCGACCAACCACAGGAAGGTATAATTTCACTTTTGTCATATTTTCATTTAAGAGGGTGTTAAAGTTGAAAGAAAAGGAAAAAAAATAATGATTAAAATGCATGCTTACAGTCTATTAGATTAGAGTTGGCACAATGAAAGGCCGGGAACAACAAACGTGGAGGTAGTTTTGGGGTTATAAAAAGGGAAAATCAGTGTTGCCATGTTATATTTTTTTTTGTGGAACAGGGGTAGAGTAGAGCATTCTTTGTCTGAAGTTGCATTCAACATAGGGGACCAATAGAATCGTTTCCCTCAAAATTTTCCCGCCTTTTGATTGTGCCAACTATAATCTTATAGACTGTAGTTCAATATTGCAAGCATTGCACACCTTGTTCTTTGTCATTGTCATTACTCATTATTACACTACACACACGTACCCTGTAATCCTACGAGGCGGAGAAATATCGATAGTTCCAACCATCGATAGTTTTCGATAGTTGGCTACCGACCATCGAAAACTATCGATAGTTGGCTACCGACCATTGAAAACTATCGATAGTTTTTTAAAACGGATCCCCCCCTCCCCCTAGGAAAATCAGTATCATTAAGTTACTTAACGAATAATTTATCGCAAATTATCGAT
The DNA here is from genome assembly GCA_001010745.2 of Gerris buenoi. Lineage (NCBI taxonomy): Eukaryota > Metazoa > Arthropoda > Insecta > Hemiptera > Gerridae > Gerris > Gerris buenoi. Next base: position 31,107 of record KZ654604.1, read on the forward strand.
AGTTTTTTAAACTCAACCATCCCCTCTTAAGAAAAACAGTATCATTAACTTACAAAATGATAATTCATCGAATACTATCGACAGTTTTNCCCCCCCCTCCCACTTAGGAAAATCAGTATCATTAACTTCCAAAATGATAATTTATCGAAAACTATCGATAGTTTTCCAAATTTTACGGACAAAATAGTAATCAATATGGATTAGTATTTCATAATTTCACAACATAAGATCCATCTGCAATATCAATTTAACAAATGTATAATTATTATCTCCACTTGATGGATAATCATTGAAATGTCGATGTATGGTTTCAATGCCCAAAACCATATCCATGTGAAATAAGCAAAACCTAAGTAGTTAAGGTTTTAATAAGCAAAAATTACGTTACATGGATAATGACAGAAAATGAAAAAAAACAATAACATTAAAGAAGGTTATTCCAAGAAAAGGTTTACATCATTCTCCCGTGCTAGATTTCCAGACGTAATCGTCAAGTCTGTTTGGTGCACGACGTTGTCGATTGGATCTTCGAAGTGGAGGCGCACCACTCTCTGTAATCGAAGGTGACGGTAAATGGTTATCCTCAGGAGGATTTACTGGTTGTGGAATGTCAGAACATCTGTCATTGGGTTGATCTGAGGGGTTTGGCCCTCCTACAGTTGGTTCTTTATTTGGTATCCGAGAATGTTAATTGAGTTTTGTGTAAACCTACATTTTTGGAGACTCAAAGTAAGGCCGTATTTTTTAACAGCATCCAAGAATTTCTGGAGGTTTAGATCATGTTCACCTTTCGACATACCACAGATAGTAATGTCATCGAGATATGCATACGTATTCACCAATTTCTCTTTCCTGATGACCCAATCAATCGTCTTTTGGGAACTTGAAACTCCGTTTGTAACTCCGAACGGGATACGCTTGAATTGGTATACATTTCTAAGGGCTTCAAAGGCTGTATACTTTTTGCTCTTCCGGCAGTATAGGAACTTGGTGGTATACACTTTTTAAATCAATGGCACTGAAAAAGGAGTTTTTAGCTATACTCGATACTAAATCTTCGATATTAGGCAGAGGGTATGCATCAAGTTGGGTATAACGATTGATCGTTTGAGAGTAATCAATGACTAGTCGCTTTTTTTTTTCGAACGAGTGCAATAACAGTCGCTTTTTTTTAAGGACGAAGGCGATTCAGCAGTAATACTCGCGAGCAAGTCCTCGTTTCTGGTCTTTACTGAATTTATATTCCTAGAAGTTCTACAAACTTTAGCCAAATGACATTTTTATAGATGAAACTTGTCAGTTGTGTCAAAAAACTGACAAGTTTCATCTATAGCCGGACGATTTTTACGATTGTGTACTTGACCTTCACAGTTCGCCCACTATTCGAAATGGATACCCAATTTTTCACAGAGAATTCATCCACTAGCTCATGCCGTCGTGTTCCCATTAAAGGCTGAAGTAATAGAATGTTTTGAGAAATTAAAATTGGACATTGCTAAGTCTTCCGTACACGCTATCGATTCCAGCGTTCCATTCACTGTTGAAACTGATGCGTCCGACCATGCTATCGCTGCTGTATTAACTCAAGCATCAAGACCAATAGCTTTTTACTCTAGGACTTTAAACGCAAGCGAGAAGAACCATTCTGCCATCGAAAAAAAGGCTTACGCAATTGTTGAATCCCTGAAGAAATGGCGGCACTATCTTATAGGTAAACATTTTAATCTTATTACCGACCAACGATCTGTATCGTTCATGTTCAACAAAAATCACTCTAGCAAAATTAAAAATAAAAAAATATTAAGATGGCGCTTGGATCTTTCTCCGTTTAAGTATGACATAATCTACAGACCAAGTAAAGACAATCATGCTGCAGACGCTCTTTCTCGCGTATGCGCTATGGTCGGCCAAAATACTGCAAAACTCCTTTCGCTACATGAAGCCCTGTGTCATCCAGGTGTGACGAGAATGTACCACTGGATTAAATCTAAAAACTTGCCCTACTCAATCGATGAAATCAGAAGTATGACAGCTTCATGCAGAACATGTTCAGAATTAAAACCTAAATTCTTCAAACCTGAAAATAATAAGAATCTAATAAAAGCGACGACTCCATTTGAACGTCTGAGCATTGATTTTAAAGGGCCAGTTCCTTCAAATAGAAGAAACAGGTACTTACTAACTGTTATCGACGAGTATTCGCGTTTCCTTGCTCAGAAATCAATGCACATACTGGTATTACGAATCTTAACAATCTTTTTATGATATTTGGAATGCCTGCTTATATTCACTCTGATAGAGGGACGTCGTTTCTTTCACGTGATATGCAAGATTACTTACATTCAAGAGGAATAGCAACCAGTCGGACTACAGCTTATAACCCTCAAGGAAACGGCCAAGTAGAAAAGCTAAACCATACGTTGTGGAGAACAATCCTTCTAGCATTGAAAACCAAGAGCTAACCTGTTGAGAACTGGGAAAAAGTTTTACCTCATGCCTTGCACAGCATTCGTTCTCTTCTGTGCACAGCTACAAATTGTACACCACACGAACGAATGTTTGACCATCCGCGACGATCTACTAATGGTGCATCTGTACCTAGTTGGCTAACAAATACGGGGCAAGTCCTGCTAAAGAAATTTAACCGTAAAACAAATATGAGCCCATTGTAGAGGAAGTGGAGCTGATACAGAGCAATCCGGACTTTTCTTATGTTAGACTCCCAGATGGACGTGAAACTACAGTCTCTAACCGACACTTGGCCCCATTGGAAGCTGATGGAGAGAAAATATATAACAATGGACCAGATCACGGCTCTGAACCAATTGTCAAAGAACCAACTGTAGGAGGGCCAAACCCCTCAGATCAACCCAATGACAGAAGTTCTGACATTCCACAACCAGTAAATCCTCCTGAGGATAACCATTCACCGTCACCTTCGATTACAGAGAGTGGTGCGCCTCCACTTCGAAGATCCAATCGACAACGTCGTGCACCAAACAGACTTGACGATTACGTCTGGAAATCTAGCACGGGAGAATGATGTAAACCTTTTCTAGAAATTATTGTTTTTATTTGTTTCGGCGTCGACAGGTGTAAAATCGCAATCTTTGGATAATAGCTTAAGAGATTGTATGTACGTATCAATATTTTCATCAGAGCGCTGTTTTCTTGTAGAAAGTAAGTGCCTAGCATATATGATATTCTTAGGCTTTACATAGAGTTTTTCTAATAAAGTAATAGCTTCAGCATACGTACCAGCTTCACTGATGTAGTTGTACACCGCAGGTGAGACGTGATTTATTAGCAGCTGTAGCTGTAGCCTGTCCCAACCGTCCTTTACAGTAGGTTGAGCACCGAGGAAACTTTCGAAAGTCTTCCGCCAATGTCGCCAAGCTTGAGTCGCAGAACTATCAGCTGGGTCTGCATCGAAGCGTTCTGGTCGTAGATATTTCTCCATTCTTTTTTGCTTATTAAATTGAAATAAGCAAAACCTAAGTAATTAAGGTTTTAATAAGCAAAAATTACGTTACATGGATAATGACAGAAAATGAAAAAACAATAACATTAAAGAAGGTTATTTCAAGAAAAGGTTTACATCACCATGATTTAGATTATTTCTCTATAGAGTATTACTATTATTAATGAATAGAGTAATATACTATTAGTAATAAGTATAACTATTATTATTATTATGATTATGAGTATTATTAGAACCCCCCTCTTATTTCTTGTCATTAAATGAATTTTTATAATGTTTTCATATCTGTTTGGTAAATATTATGTTGCAGTAAGTTTATTTTACGTCACCTACTTAATGATGGTTATCTACAGCCACTACATGAATATTGTAGACTCAGGTGGTGTAGTGCTACCCAAGGACACTACATCTGGCCGTAATCAGGGGACTGCAGTATAGTAACAGACCTCTTCACTTTAAAACACCAACAATGTTTAATAATTAGGAATAAAATAAATTATTAAATAGTTATATGTGAACAGTATATCTATTGTGCCGTTTTTTTTTTTTTAAACTTGGAGATTCCTAAACTTGTGAATTAATAAAGAAAATGGTTTGATATATTATTATGAAAACTAGATTTCAGTGATGGGACAACCCTAAACGCTGAAAGTTAAATAAAACTAGGAATATGTTTTTTGTAAAGGAAGTTATATTCTAAACAGTTCCCTGGGTAGAAATAGGGAGTGCTCCAGAGCAAAATATTGAAAATATCACCGATTTCACAAGTTTTAAGGCAGAAATCCGTTTCAGACATCAGGAAAAATTTTTGATTTTGTGTCTGTCTTTCAGTCTGTCTACCGCTCAAACATATCAAAAAGTGCATGCATGATTTAAATTAAATTTGTATGCTACGTCACAATTTGCCTATTGTTGGTCCCATATAAGTTTCAACCTTTCTGGGTGCCCATTTGTTTGTCTTCAACTTGCGCACAAACTTACATTTATTTACACCTACATCTTTAAAAGTATTCAACCGATTTTTATAAGATGTGGATAGTTTGTCTAAATTAGACCACAGACTTCACAACATTAATTTTATCCGTCTGCACTCTTTAACTTTTGTGTTACAATTCTTACGAATAGTGTAGTTTAATCCTAATAAACCGACAGCTCTTTTTAATGTTATTGTAATGAATAAAATAAAGAGATATATTTGTCAATTGTAAAAGGAAAAAAAGAAACAACAACTCCAAAACAAAACAAATAATAGAACGGAGCTAATCTGAAGGTAGACAAGACTCGGGGAGCTACGGCAGTAAACCGGAGAGTGATCTTTGACCACCGGTGATCTCAACCGGAGCCGAGGAGTCAGTCGGTCTGGAACCCCAGGGAGTGACGCTGCCGTACGTATAGGCAGAATTCTTAGTGCGTCGCTCACTCGTCCAAGGTGGACAAACTAGCATTTTTCCCCTCCTCTCGTATGACATTGATGACGAGGGTGGAGAAATCCGAGGATAGGAGTTTGCAGCAGAGGAGGGTACCCTACTAGCAAGGTGAAATGAAATACAGGTGGGCTCATTAGGCTTAAAAACGAGAACCTTAGTGGATTTGGCCACGCCCACATTCTAGGGAGGCAGTGACTGCCAGTGACGTAGGCTGGCTGCCCATATTCCACCGTCTAAATACTATTAATAATTGCGACTAGTTTTGTTTAATTTAACCTCATGCCTTTAATTTTGCACTTAAAGCGCTACTCTTTTTTTTACGTGTAGCTAAATAAATTCTGAACATGTTGATATGTATATTTTATTTTATAAGTGAAAAATGTTAATTACTAAAACAGTTTAAAAATAAGATTTGTTTTAAAAATCTAAACCTTCAGAAAATATTTAGGTATATTATTAATTAATCTATTTATTTATTTTATTTTTATTTGGATATTATATTATTATCGTTACCGATCTATTTATTTATTTATTTTTAATGTATGTTACGAAGTACGGCTTTTTTTTAGACCCAAAATAAATATAGCTAAGGTGATTTATGTTAAATTTTAATCACTCTCATTTTTCAAGGAATAACTTCTTATTAAAATATGTACTTAATCCAAATATGGGTGATTTTTTTGTTTTAAAAAAGTGGCTCTTTCACTGTACGCGAGTTAAATAATTTATAAGTTTATAAAATTTCAAAAAAATCGCTCAAATTCAAATAATTAAATAAATGAAATAAAATAAATAAAAATAATATATAGCTATAAATATATATATATATATTTTTTTTAAGCATGATAAAGAGCAGGAGAGGACACTTTATTGGCCTACTATTATTTCTCGAAAACGGTTCCGACGATTTTGTTTAAAAAATTCTCTAATGTAGTCCATTTAAATACGAATCTAACGATATAAGCCGTTTTCCGGCAAAAATCTAGTTCCAGGGAAAATAGCTTAAAACGCGGACGGAGAGAGCCCGGTTTCGATTCCCCGCCCGGGAGAAGTTATTTTTATGGCAAATTTTGATGAAATGCCCAGTAATAATTAAATGTACATAGGCACATAGGAAAATTTATAAATGGGAAACACTGGGCTAAGTGAATATGAACTCGTATACGAGAAAGTTTGTCTGAGTTGCCTTGGACCTTTTTTTATTTAATGAGTAGGAAAATAAATTCTGAAGATGTTGTTATGTATATTTTATATTAAAAGTGAAAATGGTTAATACAAAAACAGTTTAAAATTAAAACGTGTGTTTAAAAATCTAAACCTTCACAAATGTAATATGTAAACATTATTAATTTATTTTTTTTTTTTTATGCATTAATTATCGTTTTATTTTATTTTTATTTGTATATTATCGTTATCGATCTATTTATTTATTAATAATTGTCATTTAATATAAAATATGTTATGAAGTACGGCTCTTTCTTAGTCCTAAAATAAATATAGCTAGGTGATTTATGTTAAATTTGTTTTGGCCGTAAGCCGTAAAGTAACAAATTAAAACAATTAACAACAAAGTAACAAATTAAGTAAACTAATATAATAAATCATTTCTCTTCTTACAAAGTCTCTACATTATGTATTATACTTGTATTAATAATAATTCGTATTCGTACTAGTCTAGTATATTTCAAGTTAAAAGAAAAGTATCCAAGAAAAGATTATTTTTATTTCACGTAAAAAGGTTAAATAAAAATATAATAATTTTTATAGTAACGTATGTTTTGGTTTGTTTAAACATTTATTTAACATTATACGGGGTCTGAGGGGGCAATTAACGTAAAAAAAGTCACTTAATTTGATAAAAACTAATAAAAAGTTAGTTTAATTGTATAGAAGTTATTAGAAGGGGGGGAGCTTGGGACGCCGAGTGACGTCACACCCGTGCGACTTACGAAGATTGTCGATGAAACCCGAACCCTCGGTTCTTAGGGAATGAGCCCACCTTTCTATTCTACCATCTTGCCCTACTAGAGGAGAGAACGTCAGAAGTACGCCGACCTCAGAAGAAAATCGAGGATCTTTTCAGTAGTGGTTAAAGTGGTCTGTTCTTCTAACTACATGCAGCCGACGGTGACCCGACTGACCGCTTAGAGACTGTGATCTGTGGCTCTAACACAACAATATTCTGCTCCCGTCAAGCTTCCCGACCACACAAAATTATTCTGCCCAGTATTTATTTGATTTTTTTTTTTTTTTTGTATTTTATTATTTGGTGCGCACCCTCTAGGTAGTTTTTATGTAGGTAATAATTTAAGAGGAGTCGAAATAGGTTAAGCTGTTATTTGTTAGATTGTTATATTACATAAATATATTAGATTTTTTTTTTTTTTTTTTTTTTTTTTTTTTTTTTTTTTTTTTTTTTTTTTTTTTTTTTT